>CATNWA010005373.1:470000-621261 GCA_951230385.1 Staurois parvus
AAAAAAAAAAAAAAAAAAAAAAAAAAAAAAAAAAAAAAAAAAAAAAAAAAAAAAAAAAAAAAAAAAAAAAAAAAAAAAAAAAAAAAAAAAAAAAAAAAAAAAAAAAAAAAAAAAAAAAAAAAAAAAAAAAAAAAAAAAAAAAAAAAAAAAAAAAAAAAAAAAAAAAAAAAAAAAAAAAAAAAAAAAAAAAAAAAAAAAAAAAAAAAAAAAAAAAAAAAAAAAAAAAAAAAAAAAAAAAAAAAAAAAAAAAAAAAAAAAAAAAAAAAAAAAAAAAAAAAAAAAAAAAAAAAAAAAAAAAAAAAAAAAAAAAAAAAAAAAAAAAAAAAAAAAAAAAAAAAAAAAAAAAAAAAAAAAAAAAAAAAAAAAAAAAAAAAAAAAAAAAAAAAAAAAAAAAAAAAAAAAAAAAAAAAAAAAAAAAAAAAAAAAAAAAAAAAAAAAAAAAAAAAAAAAAAAAAAAAAAAAAAAAAAAAAAAAAAAAAAAAAAAAAAAAAAAAAAAAAAAAAAAAAAAAAAAAAAAAAAAAAAAAAAAAAAAAAAAAAAAAAAAAAAAAAAAAAAAAAAAAAAAAAAAAAAAAAAAAAAAAAAAAAAAAAAAAAAAAAAAAAAAAAAAAAAAAAAAAAAAAAAAAAAAAAAAAAAAAAAAAAAAAAAAAAAAAAAAAAAAAAAAAAAAAAAAAAAAAAAAAAAAAAAAAAAAAAAAAAAAAAAAAAAAAAAAAAAAAAAAAAAAAAAAAAAAAAAAAAAAAAAAAAAAAAAAAAAAAAAAAAAAAAAAAAAAAAAAAAAAAAAAAAAAAAAAAAAAAAAAAAAAAAAAAAAAAAAAAAAAAAAAAAAAAAAAAAAAAAAAAAAAAAAAAAAAAAAAAAAAAAAAAAAAAAAAAAAAAAAAAAAAAAAAAAAAAAAAAAAAAAAAAAAAAAAAAAAAAAAAAAAAAAAAAAAAAGACAAAAAAAAATCCAAAATCTATTCTAAAAAAACCTCCGTTCAAAAAAAAAAAAATAAATTAAAAAAAAAAATAAAGCCTCACACTTACCACTCCATTAAATAACAAAAATTCACCCCGTTCATCATATTAATTTTTGTTACAAATCTAACAAACGGAGGGGCTTCTGGGTATTTAGGTCCACACTCTATTTTAAAAAAAAATATTCTGTTTTCAATAAATTGTCTGAAAAAGAAACAGAAAGGTTTAGCTGGATGATCAAAAGGCATTGTTGTACATTAAAAGGCAAAAAAAATGTATTTGTAAAAAACAGAATTTAAATGGAAGACGCGGGAGCCCCCTCCTTGATTGAATTTGCATTCCAGGATCTGAAAAAAAAAGGAGGGAATACCTGACCTGCTTCTTTAATTGAAAAAAATTGGAAACAAAAAAAACCAGGTCTGGGAATTATGGGATGTTCTAAAAAACTCCCCCCGGGTGGCCTCTGGTTTTGGTGGGTTTTTGCAGCAGGTGGACTCTGCCTCCTCTTAACCCCCCCCCCCTTTTTTCTTCCTGTTTATTTCCCCTCTTTACCCTCTTGTACTCCTCTACCCGCTCATGTATTTAGTAACAGTGATTGCACATCCCGGGGGGAAAAAAAACAGCGGCTTTTACTTCCTCCTTTTGCAAGTAAGCCTGCGGGACCTCACTGTGTCCCCAAAGCCAGGGCTCGACAAATCCCAAGCGTCAAAAATAAAAAAAAAAAAAAAACTAGAATTTGCATCCTGGCGCCTGGGCTCAACACTTCGCCCCAAAAAAGACTCCAGGGGAAGGGGGGCCCCAAACTCCAGCGGGGCCCCATAGACTCCAGGGGGAAAGGGCGCCCCATAGACTCCAGGGGGAAAGGGCGCCCCATAGACTCCAAAAAAAAAAAAAGGGCGCCCCATAGACTCCAAAAAAAAAAGGGCGCCCCATAGACTCCAAAAAAAAAAAAAAATGTGGTATAAAAGGACAAGGGGGGGGGGGGCTTTTTGTGACATGGTATAAAAAAAAAAAAAAAAAAAAAAAAAAAAAATTTACTTGGACGCTGTACACTTGGACAGAGGGGGGGGGGGCTGTGGAAAATAAAAAAACTTGGAAGGGGGGGTAAAAAAAAAAAAAAAAAATACTTGGACTGAAAAAAAAAAAAAAAAATGGTAAACTTGGACAGAAAAGGGTGGCTGTGGACGTGGTATACTTGGACAAAAAAAAAAAAGGGTTGGCAGTGGATTGGTATACTTGGACGGAGGGGTTGCAGTGGACGTGGTATACTTGGACAAAGGGGTGGCTGTGGAACGTGGTATACTTGGACGGAGGGGCAGTGGACGTGGTATACTTGGACGGAGGGGTGGCTGTGGACGTGGTATACTTGGACGGAGGGTTGGCAGTGGACGTGGTATACTTGGACAAAGGGTTGGCAGTGGACGTGGTATACTTGGACAGAGGGGTGGCAGTGGACGTGGTATACTTGGACGGGGGGTGGCAGTGGACGTAGTATACTTGGACAAGGGTGGGTGGCGGTGGACGTGGTATACTTGGACGGAGGGGGTGGTGGTGGACGTGGTATACTTGGACAGAGGGGTGGCTAAAAATACTTATTCAATGGAGGGTTGGCAGTGGACGTGGTATACTTGGACAGAGGGGTGGGGTGGACGTGGTATACTTGGACAGAGGGGTGGCAGTGGACGTGGTATACTTGGACAGAGGGGTGGCAGTGGACGTGGTATACTTGGACGGAGGGGTGGCAAACGTGGTATACTTGGACGGAGGGGTGGTGGGTGGACGTGGTATACTTGGACGGAGGGGTGGTGTGGACGTGGTATACTTGGATAGAGGGGTGGCTGTGGATGTGGTATACTTGGATGGAGGGTTGGCAGTGGACGTGGTATACTTGGACAGAGGGGTGGCTGTGGATGTGGTATACTTGGATGGAAAAAACAAATTGGCAGTGGACGTGGTATACTTGGACAGAGGGGTGGCTGTGGATGTGGTATACTTGGATGGAGGGTTGGCAGTGGACGTGGTAAACTTGGACGGAGGGGTGGGTGGTGGACGTGGTATACTTGGACAGAGGGGTGGCAGTGGATGTGGTATACCTGGATTTAGCAAAAGCGTTTGACACAGTTTTCCACACACAGCTAAGGTGTAAGATAGTCTACGGGCTGGAAAAATCTGAATGTAAATAGATAGAAAACTGACCAAAAGATTGAATTCAGAGGGTAGTGGTTAATGATTCATACTGTGAATGGTCTAGGGGTGTCAAAAAAAAACCCCAAAGTTCAGTGTTATTAGTGGGGTACCCCAAGGTTCAGTGTTGGGACCCTTACTTGGTGTGATGTGAAAAAAAAATGTAAAAAATACATAAGGGGGATATGATCTCCATGTATAATACATAAGGGGGATATGATCACCATGTATAATACATAAGGGGGGATATGATCTCCATGTATAATACATAAGGGGGGATATGATCTCCATGTATAATACATAAGGGGGGGATATGATCTCCATGTATAATACATAAGGGGGGATATGATCTCCATGTATAATACATAAGGGGGATATGATCACCATGTATAATACATAAGGGGGGGATATGATCTCCATGTATAATACATAAGGGGGGGGGATATGATCTCCATGTATAATACATAAGGGGGATATGATCTCCATGTATATACATAAGGGGGGATATGATCTCCATGTATAATACATAAGGGGGGATATGAATCTCCATGTATATTACATACGGGGGGGATATGATCTCCATGTATATTACATAAGGGGGATATGATCTCCATGTATAATACATAAGGGGGGATATGATCTCCATGTATAATACATAAGGGGGGATATGATCTCCATATATAATACATAAGGGGGGATATGATCTCCATGTATAATACATAAGGGGGGGGATATGATCTCCATGTATAAAATACATAAAGGGGGATATGATCTCCATGTATAATACATAAGGGGGGGATATGATCTCCATGTATAAAAAAATAGATAAGGGGGATATGATCTCCATGTATAATACATAAGGGGGATATGATCTCCATGTATAATACATAAGGGGGGATATGATCTCCATGTATAATACATAAGGGGGATATGATCTCCATGTATAATACATAAGGGGGGGATATGATCACCATGGACTGGGATGGACAGGAATACAAACCTTTAGCACAGAGATCTCCTAACTTTCTACACAACGGACCAGTTAAATGTCCTTCAGTCCTTAGGGTGCCAGACTTTGGTGTGAGTGGGAGGAATAGTGCCCCATCATTGGTGTCAGTGGGAGGAATAGTACCCATCATTGGAGTCAGTGGGAGGAATAGTGCCCCATCATTGGTATCAGTGGGAGGAATAGTGCCCTATCATTGGAGTCAGTGGGAGGAAAAGTACCCCATCATTGGAGTCAGTGGGAGGAATAGTGCCCCATCATTGGTGTCAGTGGGAGGAATAGTGCCCTATCATTGGAGTCAGTGGGAGGAATAGTGCCCCATCATTGGTGTCAGTGGGAGGAATAGTGCCCATCATTGGTGTCAGTGGGAGGAATAGTGCCCCATCATTGGTGTCAGTGGGAGGAATAGTGCCCCATCATTGGTGTCAGTGGGAGGAATAGTGCCCCATCATTGGTGTCAGTGGGAGGAATAGTGCCCCATCATTGGTGTCAGTGGGAGGAATAGTGCCCCATCATTGGTGTCAGTGGGAGGAATAGTGCCCCATCATTGGTGTCAGTGGGAGGAATAGTGCCCCATCATTGGTGTCAGTGGGAGGAATAGTGCCCCATCATTGGAGTCAGTGGGAGGAATAGTGCCCCATCATTGGTGTCAGTGGGAGGAATAGTAACCCCCCATCATTGGTGTCAGTGGGAGGAATAGTGCCCCATCATTGGAGTCAGTGGGAGGAATAGTGTCCCATCATTGGTGTCAGTGGGAGGAATAGTGCTACATCATTGGTGTCAGTGGGAGGAATAGTGTCCCATCATTGGGTCAGTGGGAGGAATAGTGTCCCATCATTGGAGTCAGTGGGAGGAATAGTGTCCCATCATTGGAGTCAGTGGGAGGAATAGTGTCCCATCATTGGTGTCAGTGGGAGGAATAGTGCCCCATCATTGGTGTCAGTGGGAGGAATAGTGCTACATCATTGGTGTCAGTGGGAGGAATAGTGCCCCATCATTGGTGTCAGTGGGAGGAATAGTGCCCCATCATTGGTGTCAGTGCGAGGAAACAGTGCCCCATCATTGGTGTCAGTGCAGGTACAGTGCGAGGAACAGTGCCCCATCATTGGTGTCAGTGGGAGGAATAGAGTCTCATATCAGTGAGAAGAACGTGCCCCAAGGGCCGAATAAAGGCAAGCAAAGTGAACCTCCCTCCTCATACGTTCCATCTGTGCATTCAGCCATTTGCCTGGAGTTGAGCTGCACTCTAAAACGTCATTCCTGCTGGACACCAACAGAGAAACATTTAGACCAAAAGGCTCATCCTACTCACTCTAGGAGGTCCGATGATCATCCCGGTCCACTTCGTCAGCGTCATGTCTTCATCGTCCACCAGACCCCAGCTGACTGTGCCGTCACCAACTCCTTTCTGTCCTTCCTCAAGTTCTTCCAACAGTCGAAAATTACGAGGGACTTTGATGCCTGGAAACGAAACGGAGAGAGGCAGTCAGAGAGGCTTCCTTAAAACTGAGGGGGGCAGAATTTACAACGGACGGGCAAAACAGAACAACAGCCTTCCTCCGCTCCACTGCAGCTGTAATGACCAATCATACATCCGATGTACGGCGACCTCATTACCAGAGTGGAACCCAAGCATTCCACCGTTTCTGGGACAGGCCACCACACTCTATGTCCCCGTAAAGGGGAAAGCCATATCTGACCTGGACATCGACGGGTCAAGAAGTGAAGGTGAGCGCATTGGTGGAACGGTGGTGGGAGACACTACACATCATGCGATTTGAAGACACTTAAAATGGTGGAATTTGGGCAATTTGGAATCACGGAACAGAAGAGATTCACAAGAGGGGATGTCACCATCTCCACCTCGTCCAATCAGAGCACACACTGCGTTCATTCAGAAAATGCAAAGCATTCTCCAAACGATGCCTTTGCCGAGCGGACGGCCTCCTGTGTTCAAGATGCAACAGGCCTGCCGCTCAGCACAGGACCTGGAAGCTAGTGGAGCAGCGGGGTCTACTTCAGTGACTTCCAGGGGCTTCGGCCTGCTATAGTATATACATGGCTAAATTGGTATAATACGGACTAATATAACCATGCACACAATATCAGCACCTTTACCACGTCAAGTCCGGACGCTCCCCCCCCCTTCCAATCCAGACGCTCTACCCCCCCTCTTCCAGTCCGGACGCTTCCCCCCCCCCCCCCTTCCAGTCCGGACGCTTCCCCCCCCCCCCCCCTTCCAGTCCAGGCGCTTCCCCCCCCCCCCCCCTTCCAGTCCGGACGCTTTCCCCCCCCCCCCCCCCCCCCTTCCAGTCCGGGCGCTTTCTCCCCCCCCCTTCCAGTCCGGACGCTTTCACCCGCCTTCCAGTCCGGACGCTTTCACCCGCCTTCCAGTCCGGACGCTTTCCCCGCCTACCAGTCCGGACGCTTTCACCCGCCTTCCAGTCCGGACGCTTTTCCCCCCCTTCCAGTCCGGACGCTTTCCCCCCCCCTTCCAGTCCGGACGCTTTCCCCCCCTTCCACTCCGGACGCTTTCACCCCCTTCCAGTCCGGACGCTTTCCCCCCCTTCCAGTCCGGACGCTTTCACCCGCCTTCCAGTCCGGACGCTTTCACCCGCCTTCCAGTCCGGACGCTTTTCACCCGCCTTCCAGTCCGGACGCTTTCACCCCCTTCCCCCCCCCAGGCCAATTTTCAGCGCTATCGCACTTTGAATGACAATTGCGCGGTCATGCAACACTGGACCCATATGAATTTTTAAGCATTTTTTTTGAGACAGATAAAGCTTTATTTTGGTGATATTTATTCACTGCTGGGATTTTTTTTTTTTTTTTTGTTATATAAATGAAAGTGTTTTTCTTATAAAATTTTGCAAATAAATAATATTTCATCATAAATCTTGGCCAAAATTTATTCCATTATATTTTTAGTAGAAAAAAAAAAATAACCCAAATTAGTTTATAACCAAAAATTATAATTTTTTTTTTACATTTTTTTTTTTTTTTTTTATTTTTGGTTTTTTTTTCTACATATGGTCATGCTAGCAGTACAGTGTCACCATGGTGACACTGTACTACTTGTGGGGGGTGATGAAGATTTTATTTTATTTTTTTTTACACCGATTGCCTTTACACCCATAAAGGCTGTAAAAGCAATAATTTATCCTTCTCTCTGGCTGCGTTCTTGCAGCCACTGAGAAATATTGTGTGAGCTGTGATTGGTGACAATTTTTCACATGGTACAAGTTTGTTGTGAATAGCCCTGTACCATGTGACCTCTGTGATCATTCACAGATTTCACATGTAGTAAGCAATGATGTCAGAAGTGACATCATTGCTTACTACTCTGCATGTGATCAATGATTGGCCAATCAGTGATCACATGATCGGGACCTCGCACAGAGGTCCTGTACAACGATTGGTGTTCCACTGTGTCCCAGGGAGCGCGCACAGTCCAAAATGTTGGGCGCCATTTATGAACACAGTGGACACCGGATCGCGGTGCTGCGCATTCCCAAGGAGTGCGCACAAGCAGCTGTGATTGGTCTCAGCTTGTCACATGGTACAAGGCTGTTGTGAATAGCCCTGTACTATGTGACCTCTGTGATAATTCACAGATTTCACACGTAGTAAGCAATGATGTCAGAAATTATATCTTGCTTACTACTCTGCATGTGATCGGCCAATCAATGATCACATGATCGGGACCTCGCACAGAGGTCCCGTATGACGATCGGTGTTCCACTGTGTCTGGAGGAGCTCCCAGGGAGCGCGCACAAGCAGGGGGCGGGGAGGCCGTTTATAAATGGCCACCTGCCCCTGCACTGCCACCATCAGGCCGTTTATATACAACGGCCGGACGGGAGGTGGTTAACTCCTCTTTAAAAGCCCGCTATCATCCCAGCCATGAAGGAAAAGGGGGTCACAAATGGCAAGAGAAGGTATAGTATGGGGTCACAAAAGGGAAGGGAGGGTATGGCGTGCATGACCCCCCCAGAAAGACAATACAGGAAGCACTGGTCTGCTGAGGGGTGGGGGTCTCTGCGGCTTGCCCCCCCGATCTAAATCAGTGTGTGTGCAGGTAGACAAGAACAACTGATGTCACAGGCCCCTGGGATTCAATTGCCTAGCCTTGTGCTTTCAGCAAAGGGGGTGGAGCCACTTCCCCAGTCGAGCGTACTAAAAAAAAAACAATCTGGGAAATAAACGTTGACAGAAAGTTTGATCACTCTTTGAACGTCAGTTCAGATGCAGCCGATATTGAGATTTTGCGCCGTAAAACGCAACCACGTGACGGAGTGTCGGCGCATAAAATGAAAGAGAGAAATGACAGCTGCCAACCGATCGACACAACAGAAGAGACGTCACTGTCAGGTCCGAAGACACAGAATGGGGAAGTGAAATGAGGAGACGGAGCATCGCTAGACGAGATATACACACAAAGCGGCTGTGCGAGTGATGCCAGATACAGGTGCTACCTAAGCTGGGGGGGGGGCACTGCATAGTCCAGCAGTGATCTGGGCAGGGCTGACAACACTGCTGGGGATTTCACTGCAGCAGAGGCAGTGTTGTCAGCTCAAACAGGAAGTCAGGAGCCTTAGGGTGAGCTTCCACTTTAGTTGCAATGTAAATCTCAATGCTGATAGTCAAAATCTGTGCCTTGCAGTGCACTTTAACACCGGTGTGCTGCGATGCAATTCAGTTTGCAGTGCAATGCCCATCTACAGTAATGTACATTTCACTGCAGCTCATGATGTGTATTCAGGTGTGTACCAGCCTACTCCTAATCTAACAATGATGGATGAACATCTCTATCCCCTGTCTTCCTCTAGGCAGAAATATTCAGCGCTGCTTTGCGGCGGGAAGCAACGCTCAGCCAATCAAATCACCAAAACCCAGCTACAGGCAGTAACTTCCCCCTTCAAATGATTGGCTGAATAATGGCTTTAGTCTTCAAAAATGACTTATCTCCAGGAGCAACATGTACACTTTGAGGCCTGGTTCACACCGATGCGGTGCGGAATTCGCAGCGAATTCCGCGCCCCGTTCCGCGAACCGCTGCGGGTGTATGTTAAGTTAACAACACCCCCGAAATTGGTCTGCAAAACGCGGTGCGATGTGCAGAATCGGATCGCATAGGTGTGAATACCCATGTGATCCGATTCTAGTGCAGATCAAAAAAAAAAAAGGGTCCTGTACCTTTTTGGTGAGGATGCGGTGTGATTAGAGGCATACAAAATGTATGGCTCCGATTGCACCGCACACACATCACATGTGATTAGCAGAGGAATGCGGTGCGGTTCCTGGTGTGAATCACTTGTGATATACCGCACCACATGTATGTGAACCCGGGCTGAAGGAGTGCAGGGCCAGATGACAGGACACATCGTGGAAACTGCAGTGCCAGCAATCTCCAAAGCCTTGTGGCGTGGTCTGGCAGGGGAACACGAGGACGATGTTTGAGGTTCCAAATAGACCACCAGGCACAACATTCCACCGATCATCCTACAATAAAGAGTGTTTATGTCTTGTGGCATGTTACATCTCTGGAAGATCCTCCGCAGACAGACCAGGAATGACGAGTGTCACCGCAATCATCCATCGCTAAATGAACGTCTTACAGAGTCTGGGGATCGGTGAGAGAGTAGAGCTGGCCAGAGGAGGGCAGAGCTGGCCAGGGGAGGGCAGAGCTGGCCAGAGGAGGGCAGAGCAGAGGAGGGCAGAGCTGGCCAGAGGAGGGCAGAGCTGGCCAGAGGAGGGCAGAGCTGGCCAGAGGAGGGCAGAGCTGGCCAGAGGAGGGCAGAGCTGGCCAGAGGAGGGCAGAGCTGGCCAGAGGAGGGCAGAGCTGGCCAGAGGAGGGCAGAGGCAGAGAGGGCAGAGGAGGGCAGAGCTGGCCAGAGGAGGGCAGAGCTGGCCAGAGGAGGGCAGAGCTGGCCAGAGGAGGGCAGAGCTGGCCAGAGGAGGGCAGAGCTGGCCAGAGGAGGGCAGAGCTGGCCAGAGGAGGGCAGAGCTGGCCAGAGGAGGGCAGAGCTGGCCAGAGGAGGGCAGCAGAGCTGGCCAGAGGAGGGGCAGAGCTGGCCAGAGGAGGGCAGAGAGCTGGCCAGAGGAGGGCAGAGCTGGCCAGAGGAGGGAAGAACGTTGAACAAAAACTCTGAGAGAAAGAAAGCTATAAGAAAAGTTGTTCGTTTTTCTAGTCATTAGTGGAGGTCAACTCGACTTGTTTTCAACAACAGCTACGAGAAAATTAGGAGTAGGATGGAAAATATTTCTAACAGAGTGCACATAGAGTGTATTGCAGGGTAAACATGGGGAGTTTATTTTTTTTCAACCCCGCGGTAAAAATTGAGAGGTCGCCATACTAAGCAATGTTAGAGCGGTGATATCCCCTGCTGAACTATTGTGTTCTGACTGATCCCTCTGCCAGAACACACAGATCAACGCTCGCAGCAATTGGAGGGTAAGGGGGGAGGCGAACAGGGTAAGGGGGGGGAGGGAGGCGGACAGTGTAAGGGGAGGGGGAGGAAGGCAGGACAGGGTAAGGAGGGGGGGGGGGGAGGCGGACAGGGTAAGGAGGGGGGGGGGAGGCGGACAGGGTAAGGAGGGGGGGGGGGCGGACAGGGTAAGGGGGGGGGGGGGGAGGCGGACAGGGTAAGGAGGGGGGGAGGGGGGGCGGACAGGGTAAGGGGGGGGGGGGGGGGGGGGGGGGGGGGGAGGCGGACAGGGTAAGGAGGGGGGGGGGGGGGGGAGGCGGACAGGGTAAGGAGGGGGGGGGAGGCGGACAGGGTAAGGAGGGGGGGGGGGGGAGGCGGACAGGGTAAGGAGGGGGGGGGGGGGGGGGGGGGGGGGGGGGCGGACAGGGTAAGGAGGGGGGGGGGGGGGGGGGACAGAGGGGGGGGGGGGGACAGGGGGATGGGGGGTGGGACAGGGTAAGGGGGGGGGGGGGGGGGAGGCGGACAGGGTAAGGAGGGGGGGGGGGGGAGGCGGACAGGGTAGGAGGGGGGGGGGGGGGGAGGCGAACAGGGTAAGGAGGGGGGGGGGGGGGGAGGCGGACAGGGTAAGGAGGGGGGGGGGGAGGCGGACAGGGTAAGTAGGGGGGGGGGGGGGGGAGGCGGGACAGGGTAAGGTAGGGGGGGGGGGAGGAGGCGGACAGGGTAAGGAGGGGGGGGGGGGGAGGCGGACAGGGGGTAAGGAGGGAGGGGGGGAGGCGGACAGGGTAAGGAGGGGGGGGGAGGCGGGGGACAGGGTATAAGGAGGGTAAGGGGGGGGGGAGGCGGACAGGGTAAGGAGGGGGGGGGAGGCGGACAGGGTAAGGGGGGGGGGGGGGGGGAGGGGGGGGGGAGGCGGACAGGGTAAGGAGGGGGGGGGGGACGGCGGGGGGGGGGGGAGGCGGACAGGGTAAGGGGGGGGGGGGGGGGAGGCGGACAGGGTAAGGAGGGGGGGCGGACAGGGAGAGGGGGGGGGAGGCGGACAGGGAGGGGGGGGGGGGAGGCGGAGTGGAGGGGGGAGGCGGAGAGGGTGGAGGCGGGGGGGGGGGGGAGGCGGGAGGGGGGGGGAGGGGGAGGGTGAGGCGGAGAGGGTGAGGGGGAGGGTGAGGGGATGAAGGAGACCCCAGATGAAACTAACAAGAGGTTCTAGCCCAGCCCTACTCTATTGGTTGAGCTGTGCTTTTAATGCCCCTCTAAACTGCAAAGGCAGGCATTTGGGGGTACAAGGCAAAGCATTGAGGCGCACATTACCCCCGATGCTTTCTTTAGCATGCAGTACCATCTGCTGAACGTGACCTATTCCAGTGAATGGGGCCCAACCACGGCACGGTGATATAGGCTTTCTAGTGCCATGCCTTCTCACCGCCTGTCAAATGCCCTCTAAAAAGCAATCCACCATGAGGCCAAGCATGTGCAAATGAGCCCTAAAGCAGACAAAACGGCTGGGTTGTCAGACATATTACCTGCATGATGCGAAACAAATATTATTTTATAGAAATTATTCATGACCCATTTGACATCACCTCATAAAAAACAAACAAAAGAGATTTTTTGTATCTATAGTCACCTATAAATAAACATGATCTGCAGCACACCGCCCAGCACCCTGACTCAGCCTGTTATCTCTGACATAGAAAGATCTAATCATCCCAGTAATAGACAACCCCGGCCTCTTCTCAGGAATACACAGAGCTCAACCTATGAACACCACAACTACATGGCGTCATATTCTAAAGTCCTTTGCACCGAAGCAAAAAAAAAAAAAACAACTACCGACGGGACACCAAAAATATGAGCAAGTCAAAGGATTCCAATACTAAAATATGCAGAAGATATCTACAGCAAAAAAATAAAAATAAAATACCAGAAAACGTCCAGTTAACCGCGCTCCGCCCCTCCAGTGCGTCCTATTCGACCAGTAAGACGGATCAGGGAGAAGCAAAAATGTTACAGTAAAAAAAAAAAAAAAAAAAACCACAAAAAGTAGATTTCAGATTTCTCTCCACAATTTTCACAGAATACAACTTCTACGTCATGTGGCTGCACTGTGGAAGAGAAACCTGAGAAACCTTCAGGAGTTGTACAAACCGTCTTCACAAAATGAAACCGGATTGTTTTCATATTTGCTGAACTGTGATTAAAATGAATCCCGAAAAATGAAAATGAAACTCCTTGGCTCCTTTCGAATGGGCGTTCACTTTGTCCGTTTTTCATCCTGTGACAGCAGACAGCCACTCATTTCTATGGACAAACGTATGTAAACAGATGAGCATCCGTTTACATCGGCGTCAGTTCAATTCCGGTTTGTTAAACTGAACAGGCAACGTTTAAAACGAATCCAAACGCATGTAAACGGACAACGTCCATTCTGTAAACATCTGCCTTTTAAATTTATTTTAAGCAAAATATACTGTCATCCAGAACATAAAAACAGACATACACAGATATAATATCAAATGTAAACGGACATAGAGACGGATGTAAACAGAGAGGGATGTAGACAGATAGAAATAAATGTAAACAGATAGAGCGGACGACGTAAACAGATAAGAGATCAGATAGAGAGGACGTAAACAGATAGCGAGAACGACGGATAGAGAGGGCGGCGTAAACAGATAGAGAGGGCGGCGTAAACAGATAGAGAGGGCGGCGTAAACAGATAGAGAGGGCGGCGTAAACAGATAGAGAGGGCGGCGTAAACAGATAGAGAGGGCGGCGTAAACAGATAGAGAGGGCGGCGTAAACAGATAGAGAGGGCGGCGTAAACAGATAGAGAGGGCGGCGTAAACAGATAGAGAGAACGATATAAACAGATATAGAGAACGATATAAACAGATATAGAGAACGATATAAACAGATATAGAGAACGATATAAACAGATATAGAGAACGATATAAACAGATATAGAGAACGACGTAAACAGATATAGAGAACGACGTAAACAGATATAGAGAACGACGTAAACAGATATAGAGAACGACGTAAACAGATATAGAGAACGACGTAAACAGATATAGAGAACGACGTAAACAGATATAGAGAACGACGTAAACAAATATAGAGAACGACGTAAACAAATATAGAGAACGACGTAAACAAATATAGAGAACGACGTAAACAAATATAGAGATATGGATGTAAACGACGTAAACAAATATAGAGAACGACGTAAACAAATATAGAAAAAACAAACAACGTAAACAAATATAGTGAACAACGTAAACAAATATAGAGAACAGACGCAAATGGAAATGAAATATAGAAATGGATGTAAAGGGATAGTAAAACTTCTAACTTAAACCTAAAAACAAACGGATAAAGAAAGTAATGTATAGGGGTAGAAAAAAACAAACGTAAACCGATAGAAAAAAAGATGCAAGTGTCTGACAAATGAATTTAAACAGAAATGAAAACTGATGTAAACAGACAAAATAAAACAAATGGAAATGGAAATGTAAACGGAGATGCACACGGAGTTGAACATGGATGCAAAAAACGTATGTTAACCAATGTAAATGTAAGTAAACACGTTTTCCTTCTGTAAGAATGTGATTTGTGAACAGATGTTGGCATTTATATGTGATCTAAGGGGCCTTTAAGAATTTTTCTATCCAACAGGGGACCATTTATAAAAGTGTGAGGATTGTCTTGTGTGCCCATATTTGCGCACTCACCCGTATGTTTATGTAGTGGGATGTGGGATTTCATCCTGTACCCTGCAGCTGATAAAGGACACGTCTATGGTCATATCTCGGGGCGTATAATATAGCTGACTTGTAACTGAAGGCAGTTGCGTGGCCCGGCGAATGTCAGGAGGCAGCATGCCAAAGCTTCCTAAAAATTACAGCTGGTGCAGCACCTGCTGTGGACCCTTCAAATGTGTCCCAGAAGTTCTAGACTTACATCAGATGTGTCCACCCGTGTGAAAGACCTGACATGTAAGACACCCGAATACCGCACTCGGTGGAGGCCTGATCTCCAAACACAGCCAGAGCAGAAAAATGGAAACTGAAGATGTAGAGTCCTCCCGCTGATAAAGAGGCCTGTATCAGAGATCATGGGCCCAGTGACTACTCACATTTTGATAACAAGGACCATACCAGGGAGCATGGGCCAGTGACCACCCAGGCTGAGTGAACACATAATAAAGACAGCATGGCCCACATTGGAGAGCACTTGTCTAGTGACCACCCACGAAAACAATGAAGCCCAGTGACCAACACTGATTGATAGCAAGGCCCATATTGGAGAACTTGGGCCAAGTGACCACTCACAGATAACAGCAAGGCCTACATTGGACAGCAGGAGCACAGTGACCACCCACAAATAATAGCAAGACCTGCATAGGAGAACATAGGCCCAATGACCACCCTCAGATAACATCAAGGCCTACATTGGACAGCAGGAACCCAGTGACCACCCACGAATAGCGAGACTTACATAGAAGAACATGGGCCCAGTGACCACCCACAGATACCATCAAGGCCTACATTGGACAGCAGGAACCCAGTGACCACCCATGAATGATAGCGAGACCTACATAGGAGAACATGGGCCCAGTGACCACCCACAGATAACAGCAAGGCCCACATCTGAAAGGATAGACCCAGTGACCACCCATGGTTCATAGCAAAGCACACATCATGTACTCAGTGACACCTCCCCAACCTCCTCCCCCCCCCCCCGCCAATGCTTGATAGCAAGGTCCACATCATGGAACTTGTTACACCCTACCCCCCCCCCATGGGGGATAGTGAGGCCCACATCATAGACCCAGTGACACCTCCATGGTTGATAGTGATCCTTCCCCTTCCCCTCCCATGGTTGATAGCGAAGCCCAAATCATGGACCCAGTGAACCTTCCATGATTGATAATGACCACCTCCCCATGGTTGTTAGCAAGGCCTACATCATGGACCCACTGACCCCCCTTCATGGTTGACAGTGGTTTTCCCCCAATAGTTGATAGCGAGGCAGACATTATGGACCCCGTGACCGACCCCCCCCCCCCCTCGCCCCCTCCCCAACTCCCATGGTTGATCTCAAGGCCCACATCAGAGATCATGGACCCAGTAAACCCCCACTGTTGATAGTGAGACCCACAAACCACAAGGACCCAATGACCACCTATGGATGATAGCAAGGCCCATACTGGGGAATGGGGACCCAGAGCCCCCCCATGGATAATGGTGGAGCCCCATATCAAAAAACAGGCCTCAATTACCAAACTGTCTGAGGGGAGGACAGGAAATATGGAAGCGTTTCTTTTCACCCACTCATTGCAATATGGGCAAGTGGAATGAAAAACCTGATCAAAGCCTCCATCTAAGAAACTTGGATGGATAAGACGCTAAAGTTATAGAGACCCTGGCCCCACTCGTCACGACTCTGGCCAGATATAACCTTTAAGACCGTGAATTAAAAAACAATGACCCATTTATATAAATTTGTGACCTGTTATGGAACTTCCCATCTTCTGGAGGGGCCCTCTTCACGTGACAAACCTTGCTGTCTTGGTGACTTGACACTTCTGGCTGTCCTATGGTGTGGTTCTCACAGACAAGGTGCAAGGAAGTTGTGAAGAGGGGGGAGTGACAAGACTGGTCAGGAGCAGGTTCCAAGTCTACAGGTGGATTACTGATTGCCACTTGTGGAAGAAGCTATGCGAAGGGTCATGTGATGGTGGAGTTGGACCTGTCAGAGGGGCTTTTTTGGGTTGGGAGGGAGGTCATCATTACTCATAGATAGACTTTAAAGGTTTGTAGAGGTAGTGCAGAATTGAAACTTCGAAAATCCCTTCAATATGGTTTTTGGTCACGGTCATAGACCACAGGAATCCAAGGCTTCCTGGAGAGGTTTCCCAGCATTCAACGGTAAGGGCTGTTTACAGCGATCACATGACTGACCCCTTGCTGCTGCAGTTAGTGCGCTGGTATGTTCCACGAATGGTCACTTGGCTAAGGGGGTACACTGGAGTAGCAACGAGCATTACTGGAGTAGCAGTCAGGAGTCTACTGCTGCTGCAGTCCACAACCAAGATGGCAGCAACTAGTTGTGATGTCAGGCCTGATCGAACACCACAAGGAGGGATGACAGCTATGAGTATACAACTGCGGCTGGCCAAGATGGTGACACCTAGTTGGGATGTCAGACCTGATAGAACACAAGGGGGATGACGACTATGAGCCTACAACTGCTGCTGGCCAAGATGGGTGGCACCTAGTTGGGATGTCAGGTCTGATAGAACACAAGGGGGATGACGACTATGAACCTACAACTGCTGCTGGCCAAGATGGTGGCACCTAGTAAGGGATGTCAGGTCTGATCCAACACTACTGAAAGCTATGAGCCTACCACTGCTGCTACAGTCCACAACCAAGATGGTGGCACCTAGTTGGGATGTCAGGCCTGATTGAAAAACACAAGGGGGGATGACGACTATGAACCTACAACTGCTGCTGGCCAAGATGGTGGCACCTAGTTGGGATGTCAGACCTGATAGAACACAAGGGGGATGACGACTATGAGCCACAATGCTGGGCCAAGATGGTGGCACCTAGTTGGGATGTCAGGTCTGATAGAACACAAGGGGGATGGCGACTATGACTACAACTGCTGCTGGCCAAGATGGTGGCACCTAGTTGGGATGTCAGACCTGATAGAACACAGGGGGGGGGATACTATGAGCCTACAACTGCTGCTGGCCAAGATGGTGGTGGCACCTAGTTGGGATGTCAGGTCTGATAGAACACAAGGGGGATGACGACTATGAACCTACAACTGCTGCTGGCCAAGATGGTGGCACCTAGTAAGGGATGTCAGGTCTGATCGAACACTACAAGGGGGGATGAAAGCTATGAGCCTACCACTGCTGCTACAGTCCACAACCAAGATGGTGGCACCTAGTTGGGATGTCAGGCCTGATTGAAAAACACAAGGGGGGATGACGACTATGAACCTACAACTGCTGCTGGCCAAGATGGTGGCACCTAGTAAGGGATGTCAGGTCTGATCGAACACTACAAGGGGGGATGAAAGCTATGAGTCTACCACTGCTGCTGCAATCCACGACCAAGATGGTGGCACCTAGTCAGCCCTGATTGAAAACCACAGGGAGGATGGTGACTAGGAGTCTTCCACTTCTGCTGCAGTCCACAACCAAGATGGCGGCACCTAGCAGTAATGTCAGGCCAGGTCTCATTGAACACCACAAGGAGGGGGGGGGGGGGGGGGGTGACAGTTATGAGTCTTCCACTGCTGCAGTCCACAGCCAAGATGGCAGCATCTAGCAGTGATGTCGGGGGGGGGGGGGGGGGGGGGGGTAACAAGGATACCGGTTGAATTACATAAAATACCCAGTTGTGGATACTGCGAAGAAAACTCATCAAAGTACACAGGACATGTACGGGATGTCTGATCCTTCTGCCCCTCCCATTTCCTGTCAAAAAATGTGTTATTTTTATTTTTTTTTTCTCTTCGTTACATTTTTCAGCATTGCATCAAACCAAACCTTTCACTCCTAAAGAACCCCGCAATGCTTTCTACCAAAACTCATTTTTAACCGAATAATGAAAACTTTATACATTTTATCTACAGTGACAATTTATTTGGTGAAACTTGGAATGGGTGTGCACTTGGTGACAATATGTGGTTGAGTTGTGGGGCCCCACGGGTGCATCTGATGCAGCATGGAACCCCGACACCTCACATTGGCCTACAGTAGAGGAAAGGACCCCACATCAAGCTGGGTCCTGACACTCCCCCCCCCCCCACCCGGTTCAGTCACCAGACCACCCCCCCATCATACAAGTCAGCCCCCCTCACTACACGCCGTTGTACAAGCTGGGCCCCCCTTTGCCGCTACAGGCAGTCGCCAGGACACCCCCTCGTAACAGGCACTCTCCAAACCAGGCCCCTCCTTTGCTATAGGTACTGGCCAAATTGGGCCCCCCCCCCCTTTGCTTCAGGCAGTCGCCAGGACACCCCCTTCTAACAGGCACTCGCCAAACCAGGCCCCTCCTTTGCTATAGGTACTGGCCAAATTGGGGCCCCCCCCCCTTGCTACAGGCAGTCGCCAAGCTGGGTTCCCCTTCCTACAGGCTCTCGCCATGTGGCCCCCCTCGCTACAGTTACTCACCAAAACAGGCCCCTCCCCTGCTATGGGCATTAGACAAATTCTGACCCCCGCTACAGGCAGTTGCCACGCTGAACCCCCCTCACAATGGGCAGTCACTAAGCCGAGTCCCCCTTGCTACAGGCACTTGCCATGCGGCCCCGTCGCGCTTGCCAAACGGTTACCTGCCAAACAGGCACTTGCCCGGCCCCCGTCGCTATGGGTCACTAGCCAAATTCTATCCCCCACTACAGGCACTTGCCACGCCGAACCCCCCCTTGCTATGGGAACATGCTGCCCTCTCACTACAGGCAGTTGCCAAACCAGGCCCCCTTCCTCGCTGTGGGCGGTCATCAAGCCGGGCCTCTGGGTAGAAGGTATGTGGCCCTTAGAGGTCTCAGGTGCCAACTGACCTGAAGAGCCAGCTACATTGTGCCAAGTATTACAGACCCCCAAAACACAACCTACACTGAGAAACTCAGAACAGCCTAGATTTGGCCCCTTGGGGCCCCAAGTGCTGATGTACCTCATGATAGGCTGGTTATAACACGCCATGTATGAATTTTGGGGCCCCCCAGGAACGGTATTCTCAGAGCAGAAGAGAAAACAATGGACCTGCAGGGATAGATCAGGGAGTGGCCCCTGGGGGCCCCAAGTGCCAATCTAACTTCTGAGGAGCTGGTTATAGTGCACTATGTATGACAAGGGCCCCAAGCCACACTACACCCTCCCACCACCATTACAGTCAATGGACCAAAAAAAAAAAAAAGGTTCCAGGTGTGGCCCATAGGAAATAGCCCCGTAGAGAGGGTCAAAGTGTGGCCCTTAGGGGCCTCTGTATCAAATATACCTCATGTATAATGAAGACCCTTTGTGGGACCCTGTAGAGAGGGTCAACATGTGGCCCCTGATGTCAAGAACCTGGAAAACGTGTGCCCTATGTAATAGGGACCCTTTGTGGGGCCCCTAAAAGACAGCACATTTGTGGGGCCTCAAGATACACGACATCCTCAAGAATGACTGCAGGAGATGGGCCTGTGGGGAGGTTCTAAGTGTGGCCCTCAGGGGCCACTGGTACCAAATATACCTCATGTATAATGAGGACCCTTTGTGTGTCCCTGTATAGAGGGTCTAAGTGTGGCATTTAGGGGCCCCCCGATGTCAAGAAACTGGATAAGGTGCGCCTAATATAATAGGGACCCTTTGTGGGGCCCCCACACGTACCACATCCAGAAGGACTTCACGAGATTGGCCCATGGGGATGGTCTACATGTGGCCCTTAGGGGCCCCTGGCACCAAATATACCTCATAAGATCGTGGATATGGGGTGCTTTGTATAATAAGGGCTCTATGTGTGCCCCCCCCCAGACACACCGTCCCCTCAAGCAGGAGATGGGCCTGTGGGGAGGAGCTAAGTGTGGCCCTTAGGGGCCCCTGGTACCAAATATACCTCATATTCGTGATTATGGGGTGTCTGGCAATAAGGGCTTAAGGGCCCTTTATGGGGCCCCCAGGCACAACCACACACCTTCCACAAGGTGTGACTGAGGTGGGCTGTGAAGAGGGTCTAGGTGTGGCCCCTGGTGGTATAAGATCCTCTATGAGGTGTGGCCCACCCCCTGGACAATTCTCAGGCTCTGGGCCCCAGGCAGGCAGGAAATGAGTGTAGACGGGAGGTGTGGCCCCTGGGGGCCCTCCAGTGACAGTTCCCCTCACACCTCCCCCCATGTCTCCCGGAAGGAGGGGGGGTGACAGAGCAGAATGAGGCCGGCCAGGCCCGGTGCCCCCTCGGTCCGTCTCCGGCCCTCCTCCCCGTCCTCCCACCTTCTCCTCCTCACCTCCCCCGGCTCCTCTCCCCCCTCCGCCGCCTCTCCCTCCCCGCCTTCCCCTCACACAACTCACTCGAGCCCGTGGTGGCCGCCATCTTGCGCTCGCTGTGCTCCGGAGCCCGCCTCTCGGTGACGTCAGGCAGGGCGGACTTCCCCCCCTAGCCGGCTGTCACAGGGACGGGGCGGTGCCAGCGCGGGTACACAGAGAGGGAGGGACCATGGGAGAGCGGGGCGGGGGCCGCCATCTAGGATAAGGGCAAATGACCGGGAAAGGGGAATCTGCCCGAACGAGAACTAAAACCGAATGAGCCGGCCGCCGTCCACAAGTAACAGGCTGGCGTTATTATATCACCGAAGGTCGGTGTAAAAGATTCAGAATGAGTGTGGGGGAAGATATTGTTCAACGGACAGCTGACTTCCGGGCTAGAAATCCCTTTATACTTTGTGCCAGGCCTGGCCAGCCTGCTGGAGCCTACATCAAGATGAATATTATAAATACTATCATCCAATTCATGAATATTATTATTTATTTATTATAGTATTGTTACTATTAATATTATTGTATTTATATTGTTCTAGGATTATTGTTTTTAGTAATATCATTTTATTACCGTTATTATATTATTATTCTGTTTTTATTGTTGTTCTATGAGTATTACTGGTTGAGTAGTAATATTTTTATTATTATGTTCTATTATTAGTATTATTATTATTGTTTTAGTATTATTCTTTTCTTATTGTTGTTTTTCTTGTTATTGTTACTGTTTAATACTATTATATTTCTATTCTAAGAATATTATTATTATTAGTAGATTTTTTTTTGTAGTATCGTTTTATTACCATCATTATATTATTATTCTATTATTATTATTGTTTTAGTATTATTCTTTTCTTATTGTTGTTTTTCTTGTTATTGTTACTATTAATATTATATTTATATTGTTCTAAGAATATTATTATTAGTAGTAGTATTTGTTTTGTAGTATCGTTTTATTACCATCATTATATTATTATTCTATTTTTTTATTGTTTGACTGGTATTATTTTATTATTATGTTATTATTATTGTTTTAGTATTATTATTTTGTTATTGTTTTTCCTATTATGTTATTGTTACTATTTATATTATTATATTTTTATTGTTCTAGGATTATTATTATTTTAGTACATAGTTAGTCTGGTTGAAAAAAAAGGCACACAGCCATCTAGTTCAACCATTAAAAGGAGGGGGGAAACAAATATACAGTCTATTATACACAACCCTACATCCACAGTTGATCCAGAGGAAGGCAGAAAACCCAGCAAAGCACGATCCAATGTGCTCATGCATGGAAACAATTCCTTCCTGATCCCCCGAGAGACAATTGGATATTCCCTGGATCAACTTTCCCTATAAATGTTATATCCAGTTATATTCTGTGTATCCAAGAAATAATCCAGGACTTTCCTACAGCAATCCACTGAGCTGGCCACAACCAACTCTGGAGGGAGTCTATTCCACATTCTCACAGCTCTTACTGTGAAGAAGCCTTTCAGTCTTTGGAGATTACATTTCTTTTCCTCCAGACATAAAGAGTGCCCCCTTGTCCTCTGTGATGACCTCAGGGGGAATAACTCTACACCGAGTTCACTATATGAACCACATATCCCCCCTCATGTATTATACATGGAGATCATATCCCCCCCTTATGTATTATACATGGAGATCATATCCCCCCCTTATGTATTATACATGGAGATCATATCCCCCCTTATGTATTATACATGGAGGTCATATCCCCCTTATGTATTATACATGGAGATCATATCCCCCCTTATGTATTATACATGGGGATCATATCCCCCCTTATGTATTATACATGGAGATCATACCCCCCCTTATGTATTATACATGGAGATCATATCCCCCTTATGTATTATACATGGGGATCATATCCCCCCTTATGTATTATACATGGAGATCATACCCCCCCTTATGTATTATACATGGAGATCATATCCCCCCTTATGTATTATACATGGAGATCATATCCCCCTTATGTATTATACATGGAGATCATATCCCCCTTATGTATTATACACGGAGATCATATCCCCCTTATGTATTATACACGGAGATCATATCCCCCTTATGTATTATACACGGAGATCATATCCCCCTTATGTATTATACACGGAGATCATATCCCCCTTATGTATTATACACGGAGATCATATCCCCCCTTATGTATTATACACGGAGATCATATCCCCCTTATGTATTATACACGGAGATCATATCCCCCTTATGTATTATACACGGAGATCATATCCCCCCTTATGTATTATACACGGAGATCATATCCCCCCTTATGTATTATACACGGAGATCATATCCCCCCCTTATGTATTATACACGGAGATCATATCCCCCCCTTATGTATTATACACGGAGATCATATCCCCCCTTATGTATTATACACGGAGATCATATCCCCCCTTATGTATTATACACGGAGATCATATCCCCCTTATGTATTATACACGGAGATCATATCCCCCCTTATGTATTATACACGGAGATCATATCCCCCTTATGTATTATACACGGAGATCATATCCCCCTTATGTATTATACATGGAGATCATACCCCCCTTATGTATTATACATGGAGATCATATCCCCCCTTATGTAATATACATGGAGATCATATCCCCCCCTTATGTATTATACACAGAGATCATATCCCCCCTTATGTATTATACACGGAGATCATATCCCCCCTTATGTATTATACACGGAGATCATATCCCCCTTATGTATTATACACGGAGATCATATCCCCCCTTATGTATTATACACGGAGATCATATCCCCCTTATGTATTATACACGGAGATCATATCCCCCCTTATGTATTATACATGGAGATCATACCCCCCTTATGTATTATACATGGAGATCATATCCCCCCTTATGTATTATACATGGAGGTCATATCCCCCCTTATGTATTATACATGGAGGTCATATCCCCCCTTATGTATTATACATGGAGATCATATCCCCCCCTATGTATTATACATGGAGATCACATCCCCCCTTATGTATTATACATGGAGATCATATCCCCCCTTATGTATTATACATGGAGATCATATCCCCCCTTAGTATCTCCTCTTCTCTGTGCAGCACTGCGGTATATGTCAGAGCTATATAAATGTATAATAATAATAGTGTGTGTCTGTGGGGGAGGGAACATTAGAGTGTAAGCTCCTCTGGTACAGAGACTGATGTGACTGTGGGGGGAGGGGACATTAGAGTGTAAGCTCCTCTGGTACAGAGACTGATGGGACTGTGGGGAGGGAACATTAGAGTGTAAGCTCCTCTGTACAGAGACTGATGGGACTGTGGGGGAGGGAACATTAGAGTGTAAGCTCCTCTGGTACAGAGACTGATGTGACTGTGGGGGGAGGGGACATTAGAGTGTAAGCTCCTCTGGTACAGAGACCGATGTGACTGTGGGGGAGGGGACATTAGAGTGTAAGCTCCTCTGGTACAGAGACTGATATGACTGTGGGGGGAGGGGACATTAGAGTGTAAGCTCCTCTGGTACAGAGACTGATGTGATTGGCTCAGTGTTCTCTGTACAGCACTGCAGTATATGTCAGTTATATAAATGTATGATAATAGCATGCAACTGCACTAGAGACATTAGAGTGCAAGCTCCTCTGGTGCAGAGACCGATTTGAATAGCTCTGTTTAACACGCTGAAAAAATATATTTTTTATAAAACAGTAAAATAATCATTTGAAAATGTACAGTTTGCACACTTGCCTGACAGCAACATGCACCACTCCAGAGATTCCAGCAGAGGGCAGCAGGGGACAGGGTTTTGAAACACATTGGTTTAGGCCTGTAGTTCTGCATTTCCTCCATTAGGTGTCTCACCGAGATCTTTTATTGTCATGTGATGGGGGCTCCTCACACTAATTAGTGCCTGAAAGTGGTCTCATCAGACATTGCACACTTTTGTTATCTCTTTTCCCTATTTATTAGTTCCTTATCTGCCCCCCATTTCTGTTATAATAAAACTTAAAAAAAAAACTGCCCCCCTCCAGCCTTTTTCAGCCACTTCCTGTCTACATGCATTCGCTTCAGCAATGGCTGGGTCAGCCTCCAGATGGTGACAACGGTGGACCACGCCTGCACACTGTGTCCCCTCGCTACTTGTCTCCCACCAGGTGTACATGTTACAGGGTAACAACAGAGACCACTGTCTTGAGAATGTTTTTGTGTTGGGAGTTGGAAGGAGAGCTCTGTACAAGGGTTGGGGGGCAAACATCGTACAGGAGGGGTTGGCAGGAAAGTTCTCTGGGAGAGGGAGGGGTGGAGGAGAGCTTTGGCCTGTAGGGGGTGGAGTTCTGTACTAGAGGGATTGGCAGGAGAGTTCTGGGGAGGGAGGTTGAGGGAGGCAGGAGAGTTCTGGGGGGGGGGGGGGGGGGAGTGAGCTCTTTACTGGAGGGGTTAGCAGGGAAGTTCTGTGGGGGAGGAAGAGCTTTGTACTGGTAGTACAGGGGGGGGGGGGGGGGGGTCTGTACTGGAGGGATTGACAGGAGAGTTCTGTGGGGGAGAAAGAGGGAGGGGGGTTGTACTGGAGGAATTGACAGGAGAGTTCTGGGTGGGGGGAGACTTCTGTACTGCAGGGGTTGGCAGGACAATTCTATGTGGGAGAAAGAGCTCTGTCTGGGGGTCTTTGAACCAGAGGGGTTGACAGGACAGTTCTGAGGGGGAGAAGAGCTCTGTACTGGGGGGGTCTCTGTACTGCAGGGGTTGACAGGACAGTTCTACGGGGGAGAAGAAGCTCTATATGGGGGTCTTTGAACTAGAGGGGTTGACGGGACAGTTCTGTGGGGGAGAAGAGCTCTGTACTGGGGGGGTCTCCATACTGGAAGTGATGACAGGAGATTTCTATGGGGGAGGAAGAGCTCTGTACTGGGGGTGGGGTACTCTGTACTGGAGGGGTTGACAGAAGAGTTGTGTGGTGGAAGAAGAGCTACAGTATGTACTGGGGAGGAGGGGTCTCTGTACTGGAGGGGTTGACAGGAGAGTTCTGTGGGGGGGGGGTCTCTGTACTGGAGGGGATGACAGGAGAGTTCTGCGGGGAAGAGCTCTCTGGGGGGGGGTCTCCGTACTGGAGGGGATGACAGAAGAGTTCTATGGGGGAGGAAGAGCTATGTACTGGGGAGGAGGAGTTGACATGACAGGAGAGATCTGTGCTGGAGAAAACTTGGTGGGAGAGCCCCCTACTAGGGGTGTGGGGAAGAGTTCTGTGGTGAAGGGAAAGCTCTGTACTGTAGGGTTGACAGAAGAGGTCTGTGCTGGAGGGAGGTTGGGGGGAGAGCTCTGTAATGGGGGTGGGGGGGCTTCGTACTGTAAGGGTTGACAGGAGAGGTCTTTGCTGGAGGGAGGTTGGGGGGAGAGCTCTGTAATGGGGGTGGGGGAGCTAACGTACTGTAAGGGTTGACAGGAGAGGTCTGTGCTGGAGGGAGAGCTCTGTAATGGGGGTGGGGGAACTTCGTACTGTAAGGGTTGACAGGAGAGGTCTGTGCTGGGGGGAGAGCTCTGTAATGGGGGTGGGGGGGGGGAGCTCTGTACTGTAAGGGTTGACAGGAGAGGTCTGTGCTGGAAGGAGAGCTCTGTAATGGGTGTTGAGGGGAGCTCCATACTGGAGAGGTTGGCAGGAGAACCCTGTACTAGGGGTGGGGGGAAGGCAGGAGAACTCATAGGGGAGGGGGGGTCCTGGGGCCTGTGCTACTCTGCTAGACATCCAGCCAGAATTTGAAGTTGAGAATATCATCCAAGGTGAGACACTGGCAGAGGACATGTCACCTCTAGGAGGATGTTCCTCCTCCAAAGAGACTCTTCTGCCCCAGGAGTAGTCAGAGACATGTAAGGAATGATTGTCATCTCTCATCAGAACTGGAGGTTCCCCAATACAACAAACCTTTGACAAGAGACATAAAGGTGCTGCAGTGCAGTCTCTCTGGCAGGAAGGGTAGAATTCCCTAGCTGCGTCCTGCTCCAGAGTCACTGATTCGAGGTATAGCTGTGTCTGCATTTTGTTCGGACACTTCTGGGAAAACCTGTAAGCAGAGCATCAGCTTATTCTTTGTTCACTGTTACAGGCTTCCTCTCCAATCCCAATGCTATCTCTCACACGTCAGCAATGAATCAGTGGGGCACGCCACATGTATGTTTTATAGCTCTCTGAGACAGAGGAGAGAGAATGAGAATATGGTGGGAATGAAGCTATGCCGTGTATCGAATGTCCCCCAGAATTGGGGAGGTACATCTAAAGCCATTTTTGGGTGTAGAATAAACCCCCTGCCAGGCTTATTGCTGTCTCTGTGAGCCTTTCTCTCTCTCTTAGACCAATTCACCCTCTATATATCTGGGTGACCACTGCCACTGGGCCACATTTTACAGTTGTCACCAAATTGGGGGGGGGGGGGGGTTGCGGGACGGAAGTCTTCCAATTAGAATACCTGTTACGGTGACAAATGTCCATACACTCTAACAACATATAACTCACACAGGATCTACCGCACAGTATAATGAAAGATTCCCATTTAAAGCTTCAAATCCCACAAATAACATCTTACTGATGTGTGATATATAAATGCCCAGAACTGTCCTTTGCATCGCCCTAGAACAGTGTTTCCCAACCAGGGTGTCACCTGGGTTCCCTATGAGCATTGCCATGAGCGTGAGAGCCAGTTTGCCCCGGATTAGCACCTTGAGTTGCCATTGGGCAGACAGGGCGGCTGTCAGCACCTTGATAATCAATGACACTTTAGGGCCAGCATGCAGGGCATTATTCGTTGCTATGTTGATGGCAGCCGGATGGCCTGCTCCATGGCAATGCATGACTCTGATAGAAGGCAGGTAAGATGCAGGATCGCCCCCACTATTCCCTCTAAGATCTTCTCCACAGCCCACCTTCTGATGTGAAGAGGGGACTGTGTGATTGGGGAGCTCTGTGATAAGGGGACTGTGTGACTGGGGGGCCCTGTGATGGGGGGGGGGTCTATGTGAATGGGTGGCGCGGTGATTGAGGGGACTAAGTGACTGAGGGGGTCTGTGATGGGGGAGCTCTGATTTGATGGGAAGGCTCCTTTGATGTATAGGGGCAACTGATGTGATGGGGGGGTGCTATGATAGGGGGCCCCCGACATAAAGGGGGGGACTCTAATGTGGTGGAGGGACCTATGATGTGACAGGAGGACTTTGATGTGATGGGAGGCTCCCATGTATAGGGGATCTCTGTTGTGATGGGGGACTGTACAATTAGGGGGCTCTGATAAGGGGACTGTGTGACTGGGGGGCCCTGTGATGGGGGTGGGGGTCTGTGTGAATGGGTGGCTCTGTGATTAAGGGGACTAAGTGACTTGGGGGTCTGTGATGGGGGAACTCTGATTTGATGGGAAGGCATCTTTATAAGCAACCTCTGATGTATAGGGGCAACTGTTGTGATGGTGGGGTGCTGATATGATAGGGGGCCCCCCAACATAAAGGGGTACTCTAATGTGGTGGGGGGACCTATGATGTGAAGGGAAGACTTTGATGTGTAGGGACAACTTTAATTTGATGGGAGGCTCTTATGTATAGGGGATGTTTATTGTGACAGGGGACTGTGCAATTGGGGGGCCCTGCGATGAGGGGAACTCTGTTGTGAAGGGTAGACTGTCATGATGGGGGGGACATGACCAGGGGGAAGGTTAAGGTAATGGGGGGGCTCTACGAGGAAGGGGAACTCTGATGTCATGGGGGATTGTGTGATTGGGGGACACTATGGTGAGGGGGAACTCTGTTGTGATGGGGGGGTTCATGTATAGGAGTCCCCTGTTATGGGGGTTCTCATGTATTGGGAGGGACGCAGATGTGATAGGGGGCCTCTGACCTGAAGGGTAGACTGTCATGATGAGGGGACCTGTGATATGACCGGGGGGGGGAAGGGTAAGGTAATGGGGGGCTCTATGACGAAGGGGAATTCTGACGTGAAGGGGGACCCTATGATGAGTGGGAACTCTGTTGTATTGGGGAAGTTCATGTATAGGGGACCTCTGTTATGGGAATTGTCATATATTGGGGGGGGGGGGGGGGGGGGCGCTGATGTGATAGGGGGCCTCTGACTTGAAGGGGAGACTGTCATGATGGGGGGACCTGTGATATGACCGGGGGGAAGGTTAAGGTAATGGGGGGCTTCTATGAGGAAGGGGAACTCTGACGTGATGGGGGATTCTATGATGAGGGGGAACTCTGTTGTATTGGGGAAGTTCATGTATAGGGGACCTCTGTTATGGGGATTGTCATATATTGGGGGGGGGGGGGGGGGGGGGGGGGCGCTGATGTGATAGGGGGCCTCTGACTTGAAGGGGAGACTGTCATGATGGGGGGACCTGTGATATGACCGGGGGGAAGGTTAAGGTAATGGGGGGCTTCTATGAGGAAGGGGAACTCTGACGTGATGGGGGATTCTATGATGAGGGGGAACTCTGTTGTATTGGGGAAGTTCATGTATAGGGGACCTCTGTTATGGGGATTGTCATATATTGGGGGGGGGGGGCGCTGATGTGATAGGGGGCCTCTGACTTGAAGGGGAGACTGTCATGATGGGGGGACCTGTGATATGACCGGGGGGAAGGTTAAGGTAATGGGGGGCTTCTATGAGGAAGGGGAACTCTGACGTGATGGGGGATTCTATGATGAGGGGGGAACTCTGTTGTATTGGGGAAGTTCATGTATAGGGGACCTCTGTTATGGGGATTGTCATGTGTTGGGGGGGGGGGCACTGATGTGATAGGGGGCCTCTGACCTGAAGGGGAGACTGTCATGATGGGGGGACCTGTGATATGACCGGGGGGGGAAGGTTAAAGATAATGGGGGACTCTATGATGAGGGGGAACTCTGGTGTATCGTGGAAGTTCATGTATATGGGACCTCTGTTATGGGGATTGTCATGTGTTGGGGGGGGGGGGGGGGGCACTGATGTGATAGGGGGCCTCTGACCTTAAAAGGAGACTGTCATGATGGGGGGGGGACCTGCGATATGACCAGGGGGTGGGAAGCTGCAGTGATGGGAAAACCTCTGATTTGTAGTGTGTGTGTGTGGGGGGGGGGATTCTGACATATAGGGGCAACTGTGATGTGATGAGGATCTCTAATGTATGGGGGGGGGAGCTGATGTGATGTTGAATCCTCTGATGTGAAGGAGGTCTGGAGGACCTCTGATGTGATGGAGGCTTTTGATGTGATGTTAATTCCAGGCTCAGGTTCCCCACTGATGAGTAAGATTTACAGCTTTCATATTTTAAAGGGTGCAAAAAACGGGAAAAAGGCTGAGAAACCCTGGCTTTAGAAGACCTTGGATTTGGGGTGTGCACAGTATTGCTGATCTCACCCCCCCCCAAGTCCCATCATTTCACTAATGCACCAACCTTGTGTTGTGGGAGGGGTGGAGGAGTTCCTGCGATGTTGGGCCAGCATTTACCTATTGCACACACTTTGGATTCGGGGTCGGTTGAGCAGACTAGATTATCATGGTCCCCATTATTGCTTCATGAACGCTCATTTCCATACCATGCCTTCTAATAACTGATGCCCTTAGTCTACACTAGCCCTGGGAACATTCACTCATTTCAGGAATTACAATACCGTCATCCTTTACCCCATGAAGCCGGCCATTGCCTCACCCTCGGCATTAGTCACTTTGTTATTTTTAGGTGTTTAGGAGATTATTGGAGCTGATCCCCTCCTTCCATGTCTGCATTTGTCCTCGTGGCTTACAAGGGGAAATGTGACATTGGACTTGGCACATACATACAGGGAGATGACCACTTCCTGAGCAGCAGAGAAGTCACACACCAGGCATATGTGGAAAGGCCTTGCGTTCCTTGCACATGTGCTCCTGGGGGCCCCTGGCTGCTCACTTCTACTTTCAATCTTTTTTTTTTTAAATTGCAACTCAGCAGCTACAAAAATGAAAAAGAAGATCAGGCTGCAATATTTACCTTCTTACTTCAGTGCTGCCCACCCATCAGCCGTACCTCTTCTCTGCAAGATGTCCGCTACCTTATGGGTAAATGAAGCCAAAGTTCCTTCTACGAGGGAGACTTAGCACATCTTGTTAGTGCATGGTGTCATGGACCCGCCTCCTGAGCAGGCTACACCCCAGTGCCCTGCACCCACAATGTAACAATGCTGAGAGTGGTTGTGACGTCATTAGATCACCACTACTGAGGTGTCATGGCCCCGCCTCCTGAGCAGGCTACACCCCAGTGCCCTGCACCCACAATGTAACAATGCTGAGAGTGGTTGTGACGTCATTACATCACCACTACTGAGGTGTCATGCCCCGCCTCCTGAGCAGGCTACACCCCAGTGCCCTGCACCCACAATGTAACAATGCTGAGAGTGGTTGTGACGTCATTACATCACCACTACTGAGGTGTCATGGACCCGCCTCCAGGCCAAACTACACCCCAGTGCCCTGCACCCACAATGTAACAATGCTGAGAGTGGTTGTGACATCATTACATCACCACTACTGAGGTGTCATGGACCCGCCTCCTGAGCAGGCTACACCCCAGTGCCCTGCACCCACAATGTAACAATGCTGAGAGTGGTTGTGATGTCATTACATCACCACTACTGAGGTGTCATGGCCCCGCCTCCTGAGCAGGCTACATCCTAGTTCCCTGCACCCACAATGTAACAATGCTGAGAGTGGTTGTGACATCATTACATCAGCACTACTGAGGTGTCATGGACCCGCCTCCTGAGCAGGCTACATCCTAGTTCCCTGCACCCACAATGTAACAATGCTGAGAGTGGTTGTGACATCATTACATCAGCACTACTGAGGTGTCATGATCCTGGCTCGTGAGCAGGCTACATCCTAGTGCCCTGCACCCACAATGTAACAATGCTGAGAGTGGTTGTGACATCATTACATCAGCACTACTGAGGTGTCATGGACCCGCCTCCTGAGCAGGCTACATCCTAGTGCCCTGCACCCACAATGTAACAATGCTGAGAGTGGTTGTGACATCATTACATCACCACTACTGAGGTGTCATGATCCTGGCTCGTGAGCAGGCTACACCCCAGTGCTCTGCCTCCATGCAAAAATGCTGAGAATGGTTGGTGGTGACAAGACCACTCCTGTGGTGTCATGAAACCGCCTCTTGAGCAGGCTTCACCCCAGTGCCCTGCACCCACAATGTAGAAATGCTGAAAAGGGTGGTGCCATCATTACATCAGCACTACTGCAAACTGCCGATCCCTGGAAGAGAATCCTACAAGAGGCCAGGCCTGTTACAGGACAACTTGAAACCACTGGCTTGGTGGGTGTGAAGGCCAGCGTTGGGCTTTAAAGGGTTTGTTCACCTATACCAGGTAAGGAGCGTCTGTGGATAAACAACAAACTGAGCAGCTTTGACCAAAGTTCAATAATACCTCAGCTATAGGTGGAGGCCAATTATGTACCTCTCAAAGCCTGCCCGGAAAACTCCCACACATGACATCATCCCTTCCTGCCTTGTTGCCAAGACCCTCGAAGCCCAAGCAAATCTCGGCATGCACTGGTTCTCTCTCCTGTTGAGTTCAGCAAGAGAGCAGATAGTGAACCACACATGTGCGGGAGTTTAAGAGCTCACTCCTGTGATGGGGGGGGGGGGGTGAGCAGTAACAGCTGGGAGTCTCTTAGCAACATCCTAGCAACAGGACAGGCCAAGATAATGGAAAATTGTATCAAATACTTACTGTAATTTTCCTTTCCTGGCACTGATCCATGACAGCATACATGTGGTAGTACCACCTTGCTGCCAGGAAAATGCCATCTTGGGGAGTTTTTTCAGCCAGGCTTCTGGAGGTACAAAAATGTCAGCCATTATCCAACTTTAGGCCCTTAAGGTTTGTTTTTGATCTACAGGCACCCCTTACCTGCATATATAGTTTTTTGCAAGGATGAACTAATCCTTTAGGGCAGAACCTCTGTCTCTCTCAGCATGTGCTCAGCAATGACCTATTTTAATGTTCACAGAACAGAAGAACAATAAAGTTTGATACAGTCCTTACGATGTATATAGATAACCAGCCCCGGATTATTACTTAAATTATTAACACCTAATTCCATCCCTTTGAGGTACAATATATAAGGAAGGCAACGCAGTAGGGGCAAGTGGCTGTAGCCTCCTATACGAGGTTCTATCAAAACGTTTAGAGACTAGTTTTGTAATATGCCAACAGATTTCAGCACAAGGCTGCACACACAGTCGCTGGGAGCACCATCCTTCATAGGTCAGTGTGCCAAAAATTATCATCCTGTGTACATCGGGAGCTGTGCATCTGGTGCTATTCGGACCACACGCGTTACCACGTCTGCTATTTCATCATGGACAGCAAGTCAGAATAAAGAGCAAACGTGAAATTCTGCATGAAACTGGGCAAATCGCTGTGTCTCCGCAATGTTGTGAAAACGGCGACCTGTGAGTTGGATCTTCATGTTCGGGAGGAGGGCATTTTCAGGGGTTGAGTGAGTTGAAGGTCTTCCTACTCTCTTGTAATCTTCCAGTGATGTTCTTCCACGCGTGCCACTCAAAACAGCTGGAATGGCTCATTACGGCATCGCCGTAAACTTGCGGAACCGCGTCCAACGTCTCTATGGCAGAGTTGCCGAGTTTCACGTTTGCTCTTTGTTCTAACTTTCTGTCCATGATGACCTAGCAGACGTGGCAACGCACGTGGCCAGAACAGCACCAGTTGCACAGTTCCCAACGTACACAGGACGATGTCTTTTGGCACACTGACTTATGAAGGTCGGTGCTCCCTGTGACTTTGCGTGCAGCCTTCTGTTACAAAACTAGTCTCTAAACCTTTTGATTCCACCTCGTCTGTGAATGTCACCGTGTCTCCTTTCTGATGCCACAACACCTACTGTATAGAAAAACAGAAGCGGAAGGATAAAAGAAAGAGGAGTCACACAATTTTTTTTTTTCACAATCTGTTAGTGACGTCTAATTTTTTTTTTTTTTTATCATTATAAATATATTTACATTTAGAACATGAAATTAAAATATTATTCCTCATTAGGCAAGAAAAAAAAAAAAAGTCAATAGTTTTAAGGCTTTATATAAAGAGAAAAAAACAAAACCAAGCACCTTAAGATTCCAATCCATCTCTGCCACAACTGTTCGCGGGGCGGTTGTGATACAGAAAAGCTCTTTCGTACAGGCGTGGGCTGAAGGCGTTAAGGCAATCACAACCAATGAGGAGGGGGGAAGATGATGAGTTGACATATGGCGGCCACGCATGGAGATGGCAGTCTGAGCGGAGGAGGGGCTGATGAAGATGTGGATGACTGAAAACAGATACAGACCGTCTTGTGTATAGGCGTCTTAGGCAGCAACTGTCTAGGACATGTGACCCTGAGCCACCAATCAGATTGTCAGTCAGCGGAGGAATGCATGAATCTGATAGGTGGATGGTCAGCACCGATCTTACTTAAAGAAGATCTCGGCTCTTTGTATGGTAAGTGTTTATATATCATCACACCACTGCTATGTTCAATTTTTAGCCTCGGTGGTAGAAAAGTTATTTTTAGTCGCCTGGTCGCGCTATTAAAATCGTCTGCAATTCACTGCTAAGATTAGAGATCTCACAGATGGAACAATTGGCTCCCTATGGTGTTAGTTACACAGGGAATTATCAAGAATGGCACCACTTTTATTTCACTATATACTACACTTAGCTGGCGCCCTCTGCTGTTTCCATTACCCCACTGTAAGAATTGATTGCGTGATATTAAAGGCAAATTCCACCTTTTTTTTTCTTTTGATATAAAAAAAAAATGAATAAATAAAAAATCAAAGCTGAACTCGAGGCACAGAAACTTGAATTACAAATATATTCCTCAGTCGTCACAAAGGAATTAAGTCCACTTTGCGTGCTCCATCTGTCCAGATTTTATGTGCATAGCCTGTGCAAAAGAGCAGAGCTGTGGGAGGGACCCAGCAGGCCCCACCCACTAGACTGCATGCAAAAAACTATAGGAGAGGGTGGAGTCAAGACCAATCACCCTGCACAAGAGCAGAGCTGTGGGAGGGGCCCACCAGGCCTTACCACTAGACTGCATGCAGAAATATACAGGAGAGGGGGAGAGTCAAGACCAATCACCCTGCACAAGAGCAGAGCTGTGGGAGGGGCCCACCAGGCCTTACCCACTAGACTGCATGCAGAAATCTACAGGAGAGGGTGGAGTCAAGACCAATCACCCTGCACAAGAGCAGAGCTGTGGGAGGGGCCCACCAGGCCTTACCCACTAGACTGCATGCAGAAATCTACAGGAGAGGGTGGAGTCAAGACCAATCACCCTGCACAAGAGCAGAGCTGTGGGAGGGGCCCACCAGGCCTTACCCACTAGACTGCATGCAGAAAACTATAGGAGAGGGCGGAGTCAAGACCAATCACCCTGCACAAGAGCAGAGCTGTGGGAGGGGCCCACCAGGCCTTACCCACTAGACTGCATGCAGAAAACTATAGGAGAGGGCGGAGTCAAGACCAATCACCCTGCACAAGAGCAGAGCTGTGGGAGGGACCCAGCAGGCTTTATCCACTATATAAAACTACAGGACGGGGTGGAGAAAGGATCCGTCATCCTGTACAAGGAGAGAAAGCAGAACTGGGGGAAGGTCCCACCATGCCCCACCCACTTGACTGCCTCCAGAAAACTACAGGAAAGGGCGGAGTCAAGACCAATCACCCTGCACAAGAGCAGAGCTGTGGGAGGGACCCAGCAGGCTTTATCCACTATATAAAACTACAGGACGGGGTGGAGAAAGGATCCGTCATCCTGTACAAGGAGAGAAAGCAGAACTGGGGGAAGGTCCCACCATGCCCCACCCACTTGACTGCCTCCAGAAAACTACAGGAAAGGGCGGAGTCAAGACCAATCACCCTGCACAAGAGCAGAGCTGTGGGAGGGACCCAGCAGGCTTTATCCACTATATAAAACTACAGGACGGGGTGGAGAAAGGATCCGTCATCCTGTACAAGGAGAGAAAGCAGAACTGGGGGAAGGTCCCACCATGCCCCACCCACTTGACTGCCTCCAGAAAACTACAGGAAAGGGCGGAGTCAAGACCAATCACCCTGCACAAGAGCAGAGCTGTGGGAGGGACCCACTAAGCCCCACCTACTAGACTGCGTGCAAAAAACTACAGGAGGGAGTGGAGTCAAGACCAATCACCCTGCACAAGAGCAGAGCTGTGGGAGGGGCCCAGCAGGCCCCACCTACTAGACTGGATGCAGAAAACTACAGGAGGGAGTGGAGTCAAGACCAATCACCCTGCACAAGAGCAGAGCTGTGGGAGGGGCCCAGCAGGCCCCACCCACTAGACTGGATGCAGAAAACTACAGGAGGGAGTGGAGTCAAGACCAATCACCCTGCACAAGAGCAGAGCTGTGGGAGGGGCCCACCAGGCCCCACCCACTAGACTGGATGCAGAAAACTACAGGAGGGGGCGGAGTCAAGACCAATCACCCTGCACACCCTGTGGGAGGGATCCAGCTGGCTTTATCCACTATATAAAAACTACAGGACGGGGTGGAGAAAGGATCCGTCATCCTGTACAAGGCGAGAAAGCAGAGCTGGGGGAAGGTCCCACCATGCCCCACCCACTTGACTGCCTCCAGAAAACTACAGGAGAGGGCGGAGACAAAACCAATCATCCTGCACACAAGAGCAGAGCTGTGGGAGGGGCCCACCAGGCCCCACCCAATAGACTGCATGCAAAAACTACAGGAGGGGGCGGAGACAAGACCAGTCCCCCTGCACAAGCAGAGAGAGAGCAGCAGTGAATGGTCTTTATTACAGGAAGTCTCGCCGTGGACAACTGCAGAGATCTGGAAGAAATACACAAAGCTCCCCGAGAATCAAGGAGAATACACATGATGAACGGATTTAGACAATATCTGCTGATTTCAGTTTTAATAATGTTTTGCATTGCAACCCTGATCAGTGTGCCGCAGGTGCAGGGCACAGGCTCCTATAGACCCTGACCCCAGGACTGGACTGAAATACAGACTTACCATGATGGGGGCTGAAGGAAGCCAACAATGCACCACAAGTGAGGCCACGTCCCCGCACTTGTGCTCCACTGAACGCGACAAGGTGGATTGTCATCTTCCATTCACAGATCCCTGTGAATGGATCTGTGAAGGAATAACGCAGCTACGCAGGTGAAGCATCACACAGCCAAGTTGTATTGAAAATGGTGGCGAACATTTAGGCACGTGGGCGGGGTTTGGGAGCGGGTGGAACTGTGACCATGTTTCTTACAATACAGTCAGAAAGGCGGACGTAGCCTTTAATGGCTGCTACAACCTGATGTGTAGCTATCCCAATAGGGAACCATTGGTGCTGTTACGGAGTACTCAATCGTCATCAGTTTTTCGCAGGCAATTTTAATAGCGCACCTGAGCTGCTAACAACCCGCCTGACTCCAGACTACACACACATTAAATCAGTGAGCGCTGACACAGTTTTCCAGGAAAGTCCTTCAAAAAGGCGAAGTTCTTCTTTAACATCCACTGGCCCATAACGACAAGGTTTTGAGAATATATTTCAAAGGGCGAGTCCACCTTATCACCAAAAAAGAAAAAAAAAAATAATAAAAATAAAAAGGTCAACTAACTCCAAAGGTTCTGGCCACCCCTCCAGACCTCGCTGCCCCATGCAATACACAGCCCCAGGGTAAGTATCCAACATCATTCTCACAATGGCGAGCGCTCATTGGTAACCAGAGCCTCTGAAGGCTTCTCTTCCTGTAACAGCTCCCAGAAGAAAAAAAAAAAAAGCTCTTCTCATTGGTCAGAACGGTCACTCTGACCAATAGGCACTTGGCATTGCCAGCATTATGGATACCCTGGGGCTGCGTATTTATTTATTTCAGGCACCATCAATTTACACAGCACTTCACATATATATTGTACATTCACATCAGTCCCTAACCCTCAAGGGGTGTACAGTCTAAGGTCCCTAACTCACATTCATACATACTAGAGCCAATTTAGACAGGAGCCAATTCACCTACCAGCATGTCTTTGGAGTGTGGGAGGAAACCGGAGTACCCGGAGGAAACCCACGCAGGCACAGGGAGAACATGCCAACTCCAGGCAGGTGGGACTGTGGTTGGGATCCGAACCAATGACCCGAGTACTGCCAGGCGGGAGTGCTAACCATTTAGCCACTGTGCTGCGTGTTGTGGTATATGGCGTACGAACCACTACGCCATTAGCTCGGGAAATCACGGCGGAGGGGTGGCCAGGATATGTAGTTCACCGTTTCATTTTTCGAGAAAAGGCCGACTTCACCTTTATTGCAAATGTCTGTAGGCCTATTAAACCATAATCTCTGGCCAAGTTTACATTCCTTTGTCTTGGCGTATTTACAAGATATGCCCCAAAAATCGCAGAAACAACCTTCCCGGTTCAAAGGCTGCACATTGCACTCTCTTATTCTCTTATCCCAGCAACCCTGAGCTAAGCCTCTGCTGTGATAGGGGGAGAGAGAACGCACATTGCGCACGCACCAGGCGTCATGGGTGACAGAAAAGACATTTGCATTAAAGAGTATCTTTACAAAGCGAGGCCCCATTGTCTGCAGGGGGGCATTCTATGTAAAAGGCGATCTTATGCAGGCCATAGATGGGTCGAAAATCGGCCGATTAGTGGGGTAATTGGTCGGCCGTTTTTCGGGGTTTTGGCACATTTTTTTTTATCGGTAAAGTTGGAAAAAAAAATAATAGGCCGATTTTCCAGCAATGATAGGCAAATCGGCCAATCGTTTTACCAATAAAAAAAATCTGCGCATGAGCCGTGACCTGCAAGAAAAAGGATAAAAGAAAAAGAAGAATTCGAGTCCGCTATTATGTTTGAATGAAAAAGTATTGCGGTGCAACAATGTATCTATTTGCATCTGAATAAAAACATCTGTATCCGAAATGGATACAAATAGATACATTGTTGCACCGCAATACTTTTTCATTCAAACATAATAGCAGAGCTTGCTGCAAGGGACAGAAGTAATTAAATGCCGGCCGTAGACGGGATGAAAATCGGCCGATGTTTTTTACCGTTGGTGTTAACGTCGGCCTATTGAACTGACTTTTTTTTTTTTTTTTTTAAACGGCCGTTTTTTTTTTTTCGACCCGGCTATGGCCTGCATAAGCCTTTAACTGGGTTCTATTTTCATCCCGAGTGCTGACCCCCCACTGCAATCACTCCATCAGCTGTTCCCGCATGCGATTCGGCACAGAAAGACGACCAAGCCAACTCATTGGTGGAGGTTCATCGGGTATCCCCAACAACATCAGACACAGGCAAGTCAGTGTAGAAATGGTTAAAAAGAACAGTATATGTAAAGCACGGCTTCATTAATAACATTTCCAGGTCTGTAAATATTCAACGTTTAGGAACCTTGTCAAGGCATAAAAAGAATTCTGCTTCCGAAAGGGAGACGTTCTTCTAAACACAGATCACTTCCAGTCCAGTGCTCCTTGCCTCCTCCAGCCAAAGATGGCCGACAAGAGGGAGGAACAAGCGGCGCTTGAACAGCAAATATCTTTTCCACAGAAAGAGGAAATCCAAGTTTTGTAAATGGTGTAATTAATTCTTCCAGGTATGGCATTTTATACCCATTTATAATGGTCCAGCTTGGCCCAATGTAACTGTACATGTACTCTAGCTGTGGGATCCCAGGAGCAGATGGAAATCACTGTATCAGACACACTACTCCAGTGCCCTCCTCTAGCTTCTGGGGTCCATGCTGAGAGGCTGCCCTCCTGCACTGTTGCTCAGCGTGGGAGCCTTTACAGCAGCAGTATCAAACCTACCAGTAGCAAGGACCAGGTTCACAGAAAACAACCCCTCCGAGGTCCTGTGAGATTGGGGGGGAGGGGCAAGTTGCAGACTGCCACCTGGGGTATGGCTGCAGTGTATGGGGCTCACCAGTTCTCTGTGACAATCCTGTCCCAGGTCTCTTCCCTCCACTTCCTCTCCGTAGCTCATTGGCTGAGTGATGTGGCCACACAGAGGGAAAGGATTAGTGGTGCTGGGAGATAGGAAGTGGGCACCCCTGGTGGTGGGAGAGTGGCAGTGCAGGTTGTGCTGGCTCGCTCACCGTCCGACAACCCCCTGCCACCCAGCCCAGTCCCAAAAGACCATGGAGACCCTAGAGCAGTGGTTCTCAAGCTTCCTAATGCCGCGACCCTTTAATACAGTTCCTCATGTTGTGGTGACCCCCAACCATAAAATTATTATTTACCCAGTAATTATAATTCATGAAGTGTCGTTTTACCTTCAATACTGCCGCTTTCAGCACAGTAGCTGCTTTCAACACAGTAGCTGCTCTTTACACATCAGAAATATGTGTTTTCTGATGGTCTTAGGCGACCCCTGTGAAAGGGTCGTTCGACCCCCAGGTTGAGAACCACTGCCCTAGAGGGTTGAGGACCTCTGCTTTACAGAGAATGATTTGCATTTTCCCGATGACTGGAAGGCATTCTCTGACTGGACAAGGTGGAGAGCGTAATGCCACCACCCTGGCCTCTCCACCTGACTTCCTGTGTTCACGAAGCAGCAGAGCAACCGCTTGGCACAGGACCTGCAAGCAAGTGGAGATCACTGGAGAAGCCATGTCTAGTACAGCGATTTCCAGCTTCTAGAGGCATCCCACCGGTACGGTATATTCGGTAGTCCAAGCTGGAACAATGTATGAATGCCAAAAAAATGCCATACTTGGAATTCTTCTTTAAACTTTAAAATCAAAGGAGTCCTATAAGAAAACGATAATAGGATCTATAAGTCAAGATTACCATGACTTCACATATAACCAACTTTGTAACACCTGCCAATAACCAGCAACTACATCCACTACAAATGTAAGGAGCGTTCAATGTTCAGCACAAGAGAGGACAAGATATTGAAGTACAATCACCCGAAACCTAACTACACATTCAAGATTATAACCCAGCGAAGCAACACAATTGTTACACCCGCTTCCACCCCGGCTTTAAGAGGATCTCTGCCCATACAGACACTGTGATCTTATCATTTACACCTCGAAGGAATGATCAGAGGCTACACGTGGGATCGCCAGACCTGCCCACAAGGAGCGCCATCACACCGGCTCTGCCTGTGTGACCCTGCTGCATAGTATCCTCTATATGTAATAATGGCTGCAGAAATGCACAATTAACAACATCTATGGCCTACCATGACTTCATGTTTGCTGGGACAAACAACAGTAAAAAGTTGCAGAACTTTTGATAATTGGAGTCGCATTGTTTAGGCGACATTGAGTCATTTCTTTATTCTGGCTCACTATAAATGGTTCATATATATTAAGAGGAACCTCAGAAACAGATATTTAAAATTTATCATGGCTCCTTTATAGAGGATCTGTCATAAATTAGGGGGGGGGGGTTGCCATTGGTCAATTGCAATCCACAGGACTGAACTCAAAGCCAGTAAAGTATCTATGGTCTTGCCTACTTCAGCGCCAACATTGGCCAGGCAACCGGAGGGCAACTAGTGGAGAGGAGATATGAAAGCAGGAAGGATGCTGTAGGCTTGGCCCTTACCCATACAAGCATAGGGTTGGTGTTTGCAGGCTTGGCCCTTACCCGTGCAAGCATAGGGTTGGTGTTTGCAGGCTTGGCCCTTACCCGTGCAAGCATGGGGTTGGTGTTTGCAGGCTTGGCCCTTACCCGTACAAGCATGGGGTTGGTGTTTGCAGGCTTGGCCCTTACCCGTGCAAGCATAGGGTTGGTGTTTGCAGGCTTGGCCCTTTACCATGGGGTTGGTGTTTGCAAGCACAAGGGTGGGGTTTGGTGTTTGCAGGCTTGGCCCTTTACAGGCTTGGCCTTTACCCATACAAGCATGGGGTTGGTGTTTAAGGTTGGTGTTTGCAGGCTTGGCCCTTACCCGTGCAAGCATGGGGTTGGTGTTTGCAGGCTTGGCCTTTACCCATACAAGCATATGGGGTTGGTGTTTGGGCTTGGTGCTTGCAGGCTTGGCCTTTACCACACAGCAAGGCTTGGCCTTTACCCATAAGGTTGGTGTTTGCAGGCTTGGGCATAAGGTTGGTGTTTTGGCCTTTACCCGTACAAGCATAGGGTTGGTGTTTGCAGGCTTGGCCTTTACCCATACAAGCATAGGGGCTGATGAAATTATTATTATTTTAAAGTGACCCTTTCCTCTGTCCATGCAATATTAATGAAAGGGTCATCTAACCCCTCACCCCCACCGTTTCCCTCATATAACAGTGCTGGTACCTAGTGATTGGACCAGTGCTGTCACATGAGGGTGGGTGGGGAAAAAGTCCTGTATAAGCTCTGACAAGTTGCACACAGGGCTGTTTCCCAGCTTCAAGAGTGTGAAAAGGAGAGCTGGGAATAGGGTGGGGGAACTCCCAAGAGCACTTTTTACTTTTCTTCGCATTGATCTAAGAAAAAAGACCATGCAACGTAGTAGGCAGCGGCCCCAGAAATGCATCTTCAGTTTGGGTTTTAATTTTACATAAGAGTAGAAATCTGAACACTAGAGATATAGGACGTCAGAAAATACAGGGAGTCATTTTAGCTACATCAATTGAGTCTCAGCTAGTGAAGGGCCTGGGATTCAAAGGACGGCTCAGAATGGCAGGCCTGGGTTCAGGGATCAAATAGGACACAGCTTGGCACAGTTCACCAGATATCAATACCAGTGCTTGGCAGAGACCTGCTTACATGGTCTAGGAGATCTGCCAAGTCATAGTAGGGGGCTCACTGACAGATACCACTACACTTTATAGTCATGTGGTCAGGATATTAACAAGTAAACAAGACTTAAGGTCAAAATGCAGCTCAACACATTTTAGAATAGAGAAAAGGTATATGAAGAATGAGTACATTTAAACTATAGGCTGGTTTAGAAAAAGGAGCCATGGATCTCATTCACGAGGGTACGAGGACGAGTTCTGTCACCTTATCAGAACTTGAACAATGGGAGATAAAGGCTCTTTTTATATTTGCCAGCACTTTAGAACCCAAAGTCCATTAAAATCCACCCTGGAAATCGACAGCTGGTGCAGGAGAGGGTCCTGTTAGAGTTACTTAGGAGCTGGAAGACAGCGTGTTTATCTGACAGTGAGGCAATTGAAAGACCCTCAAGGGGCGTCCCAACTTTGATTACTATGGCGGACCTGGCTGTACTGCAAACCTACGTATGTCTGATCCATACATCTTCAGAGACTTGTCAACTTTCACATACACATTTGTCAATGCCATTAGTAGCTACTAGGCAGTCTGTACCTTCCAAGGATGGAGTACAAGTCTTTCCATACATTGATGTAGGTGGGCTGTCGTGTGATTTACATGTTCTTTAACTTGGCACATAAAACCCAGGGCTGTGTGACGTCTGAGCCTAGAAGAGGTGCTGCTGTAAGCATCTATTCAGATCTATCGCTATCTCGGTCAATACTTCCCAAACAGCCTGTCTTGTCTTGGGTTCAGACTCCATGCAGTCCTCATTTCTACCATGGAAGTTAGCAAGTGCTGCAGGCTATATTCCTCAGCTCTCTCATGGAAGATAACAAAAGGAGACAAAACAGGGCCTCTAAATGTAGACGTCTAATAGATTTAATAGCAAATATGTTAGGCAACGCACATGTATAAAGAATACAACAGGCTCGCCCCTATTGTCTGTCATAAAACCAAGGGTGACTGGACTGCCATACAGCACAGGCAGATGCCGGGGCACTCAAGTGCGTCTCCGGCGTGGGTGGAGGAAGCTGGATGGCACCTCTGCCACTGGGAGCCAAAGACTGGAACTGACTTTGTGCATGCTCAGAAACGCATTGCAACCCCCTGGTGCCGTCAAGATGCCTTACGCTTGTGTTCCAGCCTTGCAGAGGCGCCGGCCAGCTTCCTCTATCCATGCCAGAGACAGACACTTGAGTGCCCCAGCGTCTCCTGTGCTCTATGACGGTCCAGTCACCCTTGGTTTTAGGAAGAGCCTGTTATATTCTTTATACATGTGAGTTTCCTAACCTAGTCACTATTACATCTACACTTAGAGGAGCTGTGCTTTCTCTCCTTTGTTTGCATATCCAGAGCCAGCTTCTGCTCTCGTCTCAGCCTACTTTTAGTGGATGGACTTTTTATGAAGTACACAAACTGGACTATATTACTGACATTATTCCGGGACTATTCTCCTTAACCATGTTCTATGCACCCAACTTTCTAATATTGTTCTCCCATCGAAGTTATGGAGCTGAGAGTTACAGACGTATTCCTCAGCTCTCCCAAAGAAGTTAGCAAGTTGAGAGCTATAGACCTTATTCCTTGGCTCTCCCATGAAAATTAGTGAGCCAACCTACAGACCATATTCCTTGGCTCTCCCATGAAAGTTAGTCGAGCCAAGGGCTACAGACCATATTCCTCAGCTCTTCCATGGAAGTTATCGAGCCAAGGGCTACAGACCCTATTCCTCAGATCTTCCATGGAAGTTATCGAGCCAAGGACTACAGGCCATATTCCTCAGCTCTCCCATGGAAGTTATCCAGCTGAGAGATAAGGACCTTATTCCTCAGCTCTCCCATGGAAGTTATCGAGCCAAGGACTACAGACCCTATTCCTCAGCTCTCCCATGGAAGTTATCGAGCCGAGGGCTACAGACCATATTCTTCAGCTCTGCCATGGAATTTATTGAGCCGAGGGCTACAGACCAAATTCCTCAGCTCTCCCATGGAAGTTATCAAGCCGAGGGCTACAGACCATATTCCTCAGCTCTGCCATGGAATTTATTGAGCCGAGGGCTACTGACCAAATTCCTCAGCTCTCCCATGGAAGTTATCGAGCCGAGGGCTACAGACCATATTCCCCAGCTCTTCCATGGAAGTTATCGAGCTGAGAGCTAAGGACCTTATTCTTTTGCTCTCCCATGGAAGTTATCGAACCGAGGGCTACAGACCATATTCCTCAGCTCTCCCAAGGAAGTTATCGAACCGAGGGCTACAGACCATATTCCTCAGCTCTCCCATGGAAGTTATCGAACCGAGGGCTACAGACCATATTCCTCAGCTCTCCCAAGGAATTATCGAACCGAGGGCTACAGACCATATTCCTCTCTCCCATGGAAGTTATCCAGCTGAGAGATAAGGACCTTATTGTTCAGCTCTTCCATGGAAGTTATTGAGCTTGGAAGTTAGCAACCTTTCTTTGCAGGGAGGACCGCTTTTATAGTTTCAAAAACAGCAACAGAGCTCTTCAATTCTCCAGCACTCTTGTAGAAGTTAACAAGCTCTGCATGTCGCTAAAGTCGCCCCTTACCATTATTAAGTGGAAAGAACATAAAACGTTCCTGAGCCATCCCCACATTTACCATATTTTTTTCAACTTTTACATCAATATTAGCACAACCGTTCAAACATGTCGACGCATTTCACCTTCGGTCACTAGCTACCACGGAAGCATGGCACAAGGTATGCACTATGCTTCTTATTTACAAACAAGCAGCCCAAAACAACGACTCTACATACACGAACACCTACCTACTGCACTTACCTACTCAGGAAAACCCTGACGAAAACTGTTGCTAAGCGTCCCCTTTTTTTTTTTTCTTAAGATCTAGTTATGGATTGACTTACAGTATCGGTGCTACTTATCAACTGCAAGTTTTATTAATTTGATGCCCGTTTCTAAAAAAAGTAAGGAAAAAATGAAAAAAAAAAATTAAGGAAAGGAAAATGCCTCCTCCCCTTCACTGCGGTCAATACAGAGGTATTTAAAAATATATATTTTATCTTTCAGCGTCTCAGGGGGTTGAGTGTCAGTCAGTGCCTTGATTATGGAGATAGAAGGGAACTGGTGATGGAAAATGTGCTATATCCCAGGACCCGGATTGCCTGCAGGATCAAAACATGCACTTTAGGCCTTTTCTCTCACAAAATCGAAAAGATTCAAATTTAAAACATTCTAAACAATAATACAACGATGACGGCAAAAAAAAAAAAAAAAAAAAAAAAAAAAAAAAGAAGCACTGTTCTTCCTTCATATCTGTATTAAGTGTCTCCACAGGCAGCGGACTCATGTTGATACAACAAATGTTTATCACTGATGCGTTTCCATAGTGCAAGACGGTGTACAATCTCTTCTCTGGCCCATGTGATGGGTCACACGAAGCTCAGCAAAGGTGATCGGTCATCTGGGACATCAGCAAAACAGAAAAGAAGAGAGAAAATGAAAAATAGAAAAAAAAAAATGTACGATGTCAGCTGCTTCAGGAAGCAGGCGGGCCTCAAGGCTTTGGGCCCAGCCCGGTCCTTAGTGTCACGGAGTGTGAGTCTGTGGATTAGAGTCTTATGGAGTTTATAGCACAATGCTGTCTTGTGCTTTGTTAGTCAGTTACTTCCAGGTGAGTCTTTGACATATTTGGCTAATGGCTTTAGTTTTCACTTTTATTTATTTATTCTTTTTTTTAAAAGGTTGGCAACTGGTTGAAGAGTGGCGGGAGCTGGCCGGACGTTATTTGACCTTCTGGGCCCACTTTAAGTCGTCTGACCGCGGTTTCTCCCCCGTGACGCCGTGGATGATCTCTTCGAGCCGTCGCCAGAATCCGATCTTTTCTAGCGGGTAGTTCAACCAACCTTGACCGGAGATACAAAGAATAAAAGGGTTAGAATGGTGATTGATGAGACCAGTATATTGCTGCTCACACAGCTTAGATACATTCTCCTTTTAATTGATCAGGCACTAAATAGTGGGAGGGACTACATCAGAGCAAGCCGAATATAGAAACCCAAGGAGGTAGATTTACTAAAACTGGAGCACTCAAAATCTGGTGCAGCTGTGCATGGCAGCCAATCAGCTTCTAACTTCAGATTGTTCAATTAACTTCGGCAATAAAACCTGCAAGCTGATTGGTTTCTATGCCCAGCTGCACCAGATTCTGTATGCACCATGAAGTTTTAGTAAAGAAACCCCCCCAAAAAAGTCAACCATGCCTATGCCTGTCCGCAGCATTGCATCATGCCAAGTGCACAATGTACCTAACCGAGTTTTTTTTCCTGGTTTATCTTTATACCACGTCAGCTTTAGCATGCTAGGGAGCAGTGGACACCTCTCATTTAATTCAAATTTGTGCTTCCCTGTTAGAGGACTACAGGCATCAAATGTTACTTTCATAACAAAGGGTTGTAGGTCATATGATGTTTTTTGCACCTATAGCTTAGCAGAGTTCTCCTTTAAAGCTGATGTTTAGTTATAGTAGAATTCCAGGCTGAACCTGACTAGCCTTAAAAATGATCCCTCCCACCTCCTAACACCTATGCTGTCTAGTCCGTGTAAAAAGGTCTGGTCACCTGACGCCCTGTGTCAACCAGCAGCAGCTGCAGGGGAGAGAGCCTGGGAGCGGAGACGTCGCCCATAAGAACCAAAGTCCCAGTCGTTGTCAGCATTCCCTCCTCCAGCCACCACTGCAGAAAGATGAGTATACTTACCTATTTTTCAGTCTGCTCTAGTCACACGAACTCCCCTGTGTCAGCTAGCGGTGGTTGCAGGGGAGAGGGGAGAGTTCTCTGACAATGCCTGGGCTCCTATAGCCCATCCATTGTGTTTGTCAGTGTCAGTGCGTGTCAGTGTCTGTGTCAGTGTGTGTGTGTCTGTGTCAGTGTGTGCATGTCTCTCAGTGTGTGTCAGTGTGTGTCTGTGTGTGTGTGTGTCAGTGTGTGTCTGTGTGTGTCAGTGTGTGTCTGTGTAAGTGTGTGTGTGTGTCAGTCAACGTGTGTGTGTGTGTCAGTCAACGTGTGTGTGTGTGTCAGTCAACGTGTGTGTGTGTGTGTCAGTCAGTGTGTGTGTGTGTGTCAGTCAACGTGTGTGTGTGTGTCAGTCAACGTGTGTGTGTGTGTCAGTCAACGTGTGTGTGTGTCAGTCAACGTGTGTGTGTGTGTCAGTCAACGTGTGTGTGTGTGTCAGTCAACGTGTGTGTGTGTGTGTCAGTCAACGTGTGTGTGTGTGTGTCAGTCAACGTGTGTGTGTGTGTCAGTCAACGTGTGTGTGTGTGTCAGTCAACGCGTGTGTGTGTGTCAGTCAACGTGTGTGTGTGTCAGTCAACGTGTGTGTGTGTCAGTCAACGTGTGTGTGTGTGTCAGTACACGGACCAGTTAGGAGCAACAATATGCACTGAGCTGAAGGACCAGCTTATCTTCCAGTCAAAGATCATCTCACCACAATGCCACGAGGCTGCAGGCCACGGCGTCTGAAACCGATGACACTTGACGCTGAAATCACTTACCTGTCGTTATACAGAAATAGGTTTCGTGCGGAGACACGTGATGGATGCGGTGGTGTTTGCGGGGTAAAATGATGTGCCAGTCTTGGAGGAAGACCACCCAGGAAGGAAGACCGAAGTAGGTGTGAGACCACTTGTGAATCTGGTTGGTGAGCGTGACAAACATGGCCAAAGCGAATATGAAGCAGTCGGTGGCGTAGGACTTATAGATGAGATCTGCGATAGAAGAGACGGGTGACAAAATATGGAAATGTTTATGTACGTCATTGCTGTTCGTAAGAGTAAAAGAGCTACAAAGTGCAATATCCCTTAGCAACCAACATAGAAGGGGACCAGGACATTCTCAGCCTCCTTGTGATGGGGATACTAGTGTGTGTGTCTATAACATGCAGCACAGCGGCTAAATGGTTAGCACTTCCACCTGGCAGCACTCGGGTCGTCGGTTCGAATCCCAACCACAGCACCACCTGCCTGGAGCTTGCATGTTTTCCCTGTGCGGGTTTCCTCTGGGTACTCCGGTTTCCTCCCACACTCCAAAGACATGCTGGTAGGTGAATTGGCTCCTGTCTAGATTGTCCCTAGTATGTGTATGTATGAATGTGAGTTAGGGACCTTAGATTGTACAACCCTTGAGGGTTAGGGACTGATGTGAATGTACAATATATATGTAAAGTGCTGCGTAAATTGATGGCGCTATATAAGTACCTGAAATAAAATAAATAAATAACACCAGTTGCATTTTTTTTTTGGGGGGGGCGGGGGGGGGGGATATAGGGGAAAAGGTACGAACCTCAAACCCCTGTTTTTCCTTTGGTCTGAGACATCTTATGGGAGATTTCCCTCACTTCCTGCACTGGTGGCAAACGTCCCAATACAGGAAGTTAGGGGAGATCTCCAATAGTGACACGGAAGTTCAAGGTGGTTCCTCCAATGCTCTCATTGCCACCGATGTCTCTACTGGAGGTTTCTCCTCTCACTTTCAATACTGGCCAGGAAAGTTTTCACCTGGAGGAGAAAGAAGAAGAAGGGGGAGAAAGAAGAAGAAGGAGGAGAAGGAAGAAGAAAGGAGGAGGAGGAGGAGAAGAAGAGAGAAGAAGAAGAAGAAGAGGAGGAGAAGAAGAAGGAGGAGAAGGAAGAAGAAAGGAGGAGGAGGAGGAGAAGGAGGAGAAGGAGGAAGGAAAGGAGGAGGAGGAGGAGAAGGAGGAGAAGGAAGAAGAAAGGAGGAGGAGGAGGAGGAGAAGGAGGAGAAGGAAAAGAAGAGGAGGAGGAGAGGAGGAGGAGAAGGAAGAAGAAAAGGAGGAGGAGGAGGAGAAGAAAGAAGAAAGGAGGAGGGAGGAGAAGGAGGAGAAGGAAGAAGAAAGGAGGAGGAGGAGGAGAAGAGAAGGAGGAGAAGGAAGAAGAAAGGAGGAGGAGGAGGAGAAGGAGGAGAAGGAAAAAGAAAAGGAGGAGAGAAGGAAGAAAGAAAGGAGGAGGAGGAGAGGAGGAGAAGGAAGAAAGGAGGAGGAGGAAGGAAGAAGAAAGGAGGAGGGAGGAGGAGAGGAGGAAAAGAAAGGAGGAGGAGGAGAAGGAAGAAGGAAAGGAGGAGGAGGAGGAGAAGGAAGAAGAAAGGAGGAGGAGGAGGAGAAGGAAGAAGAAGGAGGAGGAGGAGGAGAAGGAGAAGAAGAAGAAAGGGAGGAGGAGGAGGAGGAGGAGAAGGAAGAAGAAAGGAGGAGGAGGAGAAGGAAGAAGAAAGGCGGAGGAGGAGGAGGAGGAGAAAGGAGGAGGAGGGAAGAAGGAGGATAAGGAGGCGAAGAGGAGGAAGGAGAAGGAGAAAGGAGGAGGAGGGAAGAAGAAAAGGAGGAGGAGGAGAAGGAGGAGGGAAGAGGAAGAAAAAGAGAGGTCTTGAGAAGGAGAGGAGGAAGAAGGAGGAGAGGAGGAGGAAGAAGGAAGAAGGAGGGAAGGAAGAAACGGGAGGAGGAGGAGAAGGAAGAAGGAAGAGGAGAAGGAAGAAGAGAAGGAAGAAGGAGAAGGAGAGGAGGAGGAAGGAAGGAAGGAGGAGAAGGAAAAGAAGAAGGAAGAAGAAGAGAGAGGAGGAGAAGGAAGAAGGAAGAAGAAAGGAAGGAGGAGGAGAAGAAGGAAGAAGAAGAAAGGAGAGGGAGGAGGAGAAGGAAGAGGAGGAGAAAGGCAGAAAGAAGGAAGAAGAAGAGGAGGAGGAGGAGAAGAAGGAAGAGAAGGAAGAAGAAGGAAGAGGAGAGAGGAGGAGGAGGAGAAGAAGGAAAGAGGAGAAGGAAGTAGAAGGAAGAAGAAAGGAGGAGGAGGAGGAGGAGAAGGAAGAGGAGGAGGAGGAAGTAGAAGGAAGAAGAAAGGAGGAGGAGGAGGAGGAGAAGGAAGAAGAGAGGAAGGAGGAGGAGGATCCTTGAGGAAGGACTCCTTCCTCCTTCCTCGTATGTGCTGCGGAGAAGGAGGAGAAGAATAGAGGAAGAAGAAGAGGAGGAGGAGGAGGAGAAGGAAGAAGGAAGGAAGAAGAAAGGAGGGAGGAGGAGAAGGAGGAGGAAAGAAGAAGGAAGAAGAAAGGAGGAGGAGGAGGAGGAAGAAGAAGGAAGGAGAAGGGAGCAGGAGGGGAGGAGGAGAAGAAAAAGTATAAAACTCCCCAACTCTGTTAAAAACTAAATCGTCATCGAATTGCCTTAAAAATAGGCAGTTGAGCCGTGGTTTTACTGCACTCCCCCCGACCACACCCCTTAAGTTAACACCGCAGCTGGGGGGGGGGGGGTTGGACACAAAAATTATACCCACCGTGGCATTCTGCAGGCATTACTGCCACCGAAACACAACCTATTAAAAGTGAAGGCAGTCACGCTACAACCACCCTACTAAACGGTCTGCAAAGCACACAGTTGTGGCACAGTGGTGCAGGCTTTTCAGATCACACATTTTCCTTTTTTTAATTCTCACAGAGCTTACAGAAATGTCACAAGTGACATCTGAATACAGTTCTATTCACTGCAGCCGCGTTGTGATAAAAGGTGGTTTGCGATGTAACCCGCTGCACAAAAAAAAAAAAAAAAAAAAAAAAAAGTACTTTTCTCTTTCAGCAAACACTACGGAAATGCTGCTATGTGAACACTATAGGAAACATGCTGTTCATTGGTGCTGTGCACTAAATAGCTACCAGTGGAGCCCCAGGCAACTGGTGTGAAGTAGTAAGTACCACCTGCTATGTAACGAATTTTCATAGTTCCAAAACATACAGACCGACATCCTTTAATTCGCTGCTAAAGTAATTTTGAATAGTGATCTAAAACCGATCGATTTGCAGTTATCCGATCAGCAGCATTCAGGAGGTTGTTGCTATGGAAACCAGATAACATTGTCATGGCGTCACCAGCATGGACTCCAGGTGGTGGCAGAGAAAAGGGACAGCCCGTTTCTCCCACGTTGGAGCTATTTATAATCGCTGGTAATGGTGTCACTACTGAGAGCAATAGGTCACGGTTACCAATGATATCACATTGGTCGGGAGATCTGCTGCAAAAACCAGTGCGACTCCGCACTGGAAGAACAGGCTATGGGCAGTACAGGCAGCTTCTCCAACAAACACTTTGGGTATGTAGGGTCCTTTGTGTGCAAATTCTAGGATACAGAATGAGTATATAGATGGGACATATCCCACACGTGGTATTGGCTATACTTGATCTACTCTCCGAAAATAGAGTTTCACAATTCTGCACATCACCTAAACCAGGGGTAGGCAACCTGCCGCTCTCCAGCTGTTGTGGAACTACATTTCCCATGAGGCATTGCAAAATTACAAAACTGACAGTTACAGCTATGACTTGCAGAGGCATGATGGAACTTGTAGTCCTGCAACCGCTGGAGAGCCTCAGGTTGCCTACCCCTGACCTAAACAAAAGGTATTAAGTTCAGCGATTTCTCCCTGCACCAAGTCTGAGGACTCGCACGGACGCTTCGGTTTGCCTCCAGGAGCCGGAGTTTGGACGGCTTGGAACCAGGGGCGGGCTGACCATTTCGAAACTCGGGCACTGCCCGAGGTCAGTAGGGGGCCCCATGAGATGCCCCTGGTACCTTTTTCATAGGCTTTTTTGAGTTTGGGCAAGGACACAGGGGCCCCATGATCCCCAATTGCCCGGGGGCCCCATGAGTTGTCAGTCCGCCCCTGCTCGGAACAGAGCAACTTGTTTCGTGTCATCTAAGCAGTGGCAAACCTGGTTATGTCTCCCTAGCCAAATATCCACTGGCCTGATTGGATCAGCTGCAATGAGACGTAAATGGATAAGTTCACCTTTTTGGAAAAAAATAAATAAATGAACATTTTTTGCAGGAAGAAATAAAATGTACATTTATTACTTTTTGACCCACAGGAGCCTGGAAAGAAATGCACCCGTGATCAGTGAATGCCAGACTCCTGCAGACAAGCCCTGCGGCTATCAGCCGGTACCTGCATACCGTCTGCAGGGATTGTGAATGAACCACGAGACTGCTGATCAGAGACCGCGCAGTTCACTCAGCACTACAAGCATGGTTGTACTTGTAGTTCAGATTATTCACAGGAAGCTGTGAATGAATAATGACCCGGCTGTATGGGCGGAGCCCCGCACGGACGCGTTATTTTCAAATGGTGAAAGCGGCGCAGGAAGAAGCCGCCAGTGCTACACAACAGCGCCATGGAGGGATTCTCCAATCCTGTGATGTGTTGAGGGAGGAATCAAGCAATGTTCTTCCCTTCAGCCTGGAGTTGAAGGAAAGAAAACTGCATAACGTACGGCCTACCTTAGGGACTCAAAGTAATTAAAAGCAGATAAGAAGCAAGACAGCCAGGAAACAAATATATTCACACAGATCACAAGCAGCAACCCATTCAGATCTCACATAACATGTTCCCTTTAATACTGGAAGGATAAATCCTAAGATTTCCCATTCAGAAAGTAAACTCCCTAAAGTGATATGGGAAATCCGGCACTCACATATATTACCTGGTGAGTGGCTGATGAATTTAAAGGCCAGACAGGACAGGGGAATGATGGTCAGCATGCAGTTATCTCCGTTGGTTTCTATGAAGTCGTGCCGGGTGATGGCAGTGGGATCGATATGATGTTCCCGGAAGGGTCTGATGAAGGCCTGGAACAATGAGAATTAACAAATGAGTACAGATACATTACAATTGCATAAACATAATCACATTGTTTCCAAAACGTAATAAAGTTCGGTTTTGGAGGGGGAAGGAATTCTCAAACACACACCAATGACATCACATGACAGGAAGTCAATGGAGAACCGCTATTAGCCTGTAATGACTGATCAAACAAAGTCACTGAGCTTTGCATCACAGCAACTAAATGTTATCTGCATAAAACTGAAAACTCTCTCCAAAATCTCTGAGAACAGCACAAGTATTAGAAACAACCTGGATTTCAGGTCAACAAACCTTGTAAAACATAGGAGAATCTAAGCCTGAGTGTAGGCAGGTGCAGTCTGTTTTCTCCACTCTAGGTGGCGCTTGACACGAGCGGTACTGGAGCTGGAGAGGAAGTCAAGTGAAACCTGGTTTCTCTATGGTTTCCTCGGTTCCCCTGCAGCAGCATACTGGTTGGCTAGGCTGCATTCAGGTGACTGGCAGCCATCTTGGCTCAAGCAGAGTCTACTTAAAGGATGAGTGCACCTTTCGTAACATGTTACACCCACATTCAGGATATAACATGTTACAAATGGACCTGCCCCTGCACCCCCCCTCCCCTCCCGGTCCCCCTGCTGTGACAGCTAGCTGGGGATCTTCTTCCCCTGCTAGCTGTGACAATTTAAAAATAGACGCAGCCATAAGGGGCTCCGTCCGACTGTGTCTACCATTCGCAGTGTTCTGTGAATGAGAAAACTACAAGTCCCAGCAACCTTTGCGGCTGTCAGCTTGTAGCTCTCAATGAAATACCACAGCACTGTGCTAGTTCATTCAGTCTGTCAGTAAGCCTGACCGTGTCTCCCATTCGCAGTGTTCTGTGAATGAGAAAACTACAAGTCCCAGCAACCTTTGCAGCTGTCAGCTTGTAGTTCTCAATAAAATACAACAGTGCTGTGCTAGTTCATTCCAGCCTTCCTGTCAGTAAGTATCCCCGTACCAGGAAGCTGATACACTGACAGGCCTGCAGGAGACCTGCATGGCATCAGCGATCTGCTGATGCTTTACAGGCTCCCAAAACAAAAAAATAATAAAATGCACATTTTTTTACCTGCAAAAAAAATGTGCATTCATTATATTTTGCAGAAGGGTGAACTTTTCCTTTAAGTCCCTGCCCCCAGGATTTGCAAAGTGGCTTAGGAAGGGAGAACTTACCCGCCCGTCAGGGACAGCACTAGCGGTAGGGGAAAGGTTCCAGAAGAGTCGGGTAAGAACAGGGCCTACATTCACACTTCTGCAAGCTCCCTCTTGGATTGGACTGGCCATGCCGCACCACACCTCCCCCACAGGCTCGGGCCTATACCACAGACCCTCCGCTGCATTGACTGAGTTCCTGGCCGGGTGTTTCTTCCCATCGGGCTGTTGTATCTGATCTGCAGGTTCTTCAATACATTGGTTTCTGCATCCCAGGCCTCGGTGTCATTCCTGCCACGACACCACGCTACATCTAACCCACATGTGTGTGAACCTGACATGTTTTATATGGTCAGCAAACACATATCACATTGCTGCAGTGTATTGACATAAGAGTCACTTGTCCTCTGTACAGAACATAAAAACACGCACAATACACGGCCTATACTTACCCAAGGTGATAAACGAGTTTATATTTAACCAGCCTGAGATTGTGGAGGAGAACTCTGCTACCTCTACTACCCTCCATACTACACAAGAGGGCTGGAAGCTGCTATGGGAAGGGCTGTGCTCCCCTTTAATGTCTGACATTTGCACTCATTAACATACAGTACCGGGTGATGAGCGGGACCTGCGGCTTTATACAAAAACTCCTGACACCCCCCCTCCCCCCCAGTCTCAGAGGTCAAAGGAAAAAATAATCAATATAGATGTATTGCCAACTTTAAAGAGGACCCTCACTTAAAGGTTCTGCCCCTTCTGCTAACAAATGTGGAAGATGGTTCCTTTCCATGACAGGTACCCTGCTCCCACTTCCCCAAAATTCTTGCCTAGGAGAAAATTAAAAGTACAAAGTTTTTTCTTTTTTGTAAAATAATAAACATGTTATGTCATACTTACCTGCTCTGTGCAACGGTATTGCACAGAGAGGCCCAGATTCTCCGCCTCCTCTGGGGTTGCCACACAAGCGATTTTGGCTCCTCCTCTTCTGCGTGCGCAATCAAGGCAATCCACTTCTGATGGGTGCTCGCCCCCCAAGTAGGCCTGTGCACGTCCATAGACACACAGTGTAGTTTTGGTCCCGCCTAGGGGCGGACTGACAACTCACGGGGGCCCCCGGGCAATAGGAAATCATGGGGCCCCTGTGTCCTCGCCCACACTCAAACCACTCCCAAAAAAAGCCTATGAAAGGTACCAGGGGCATCTCATGGGGCCCCCTACTGACCCCGGCCCCTTGGGCAGCGCCTGAGTGCCTAAATGGTCAGTCCGCCCCCCCTGGTCCCGCCCCCTCCTCACAGGATTTGATTGACAGCAGCAGAAGCCGATGAGTAAAGAGAGAGGAGAGAGCTGCAGACAGACAGCATTGGATCGAGAAAGGGTCGATACAGAGGCTGAGATATTGTTTACTGTAATGCAGGGAATGTACTAAGGTAAAAAAAAAATGTCTTACCTTTATAATCACTTTAAGTTAGCAGTTGCATAGGGACAGGTGACCAGCATAGGGATGGTGGGAACCCCTCATAATGGGCACAGCGGGTGTACAGACCCGGAAATGCAGCACAGGGATGGTGGGAACCCCTCATAATGGGCACAGCGGGTGTACAGACCCGGGAACTCAGCACAGGGGATGGTGGGGACCCCTCATAATGGGCCTGTCAGGTGTACAGACCGAGGAACTTGGCACAGGGATGGTGGCAACCCCTCATAATGGGCCTGTCAGGTGTACAGACCGAGGAACTTGGCACAGGGATGGTGGAACGTAAACAAAAACCTAAGCAGTGACCCTCTGTAAAGAGACATTTTCCTGCAATCAGAAGCCTGACCGGGTGGTAGTGTCAGTGTCACTCTTGCAGCAGGCAGCTGGCATTCCCACTCCTCCACCTAGGGGGGGCGCTCTCTGTCTGTACAGCAGACACCAAACCACTACAACTGGGTAATCTTGCAAGGACTGAGTTTTATCACATTTTCCTGTCGATTATTCTCCAACTTACCTTCCCGACAATAGGCAGCTCTACGGAGCCCCACGTGTCTGCACCCCAGTGCACCAATCCCGAGGCGAAGTCGGCTGTGACAATCCCTGCAACTAAAACAGAGGAAAGGAATCAGGGCGGAGGCCAGCGAAGGGTTAATATACAGAGCGAGTCTCAGGAAACATCTGCAGAAATTGCATTTCACATGGTTATTAGATTACACAAGCCAATAGACCGGCGGCCGGCTCCAAAATGGGGGAAAACATTATTAACCCTCCACGTTCCAGCGCAGGAACTCCCAGCAACGTCAGATAAAAACTATCCCAGAAAACAGAAACCTTGCTATATAGAGAGATATATATATATATGTGTGGTGTCAGGTATAGGTTTATACCCCCCCCCCCCCCGTATTCAGTGGTAATATACTGTATATATATATATATATATGTGTGTCAGGTATAGGTTTATTATACCCCCCCCCCCCCCCCCGTATTCAGTGGTAATATACTGTATATATATATATATATATATATATGTGTGTCAGGTATAGGTTATACCCCCCCCCCCCCCCCGTATTCAGTGGTAATATACTGTGTATATATATATATATATATATATATATATATATATATAATATATATATATATATATGTGTGTCCGGTATAGGTTATACCCCCCCCCCCCGTATTCAGTGGTAATATACTGTGTATATATATATATATATATATATATATATATATATATATATATTCAGTATATATATATATATATATATATATATATATATATGTGTCAGGTATAGGTTATACCCCCCCCCCCCCCCCCCGTATTCAGTGGTAATATACTGTGTAATATATATATATATATATATGTGTGTGTCAGGTATAGGTTATACCACCCCCCCCCCCCCCCCCCCCCGTATTCAGTGGTAATATACTGTATATATATATATATATATATGTGTGTCAGGTATAGGTTATACCCCCCCCCCCGTATTCAGTGGTAATATACTGTATATATATATATATAATATATATATATAATATATATATATATATATATATATATGTGTCAGGTATAGGTTATACCCCCCCCCCCCCCCGTATTCAGTGGTAATATACTGTGTATATATATATATATATGTGTCAGGTATAGGTTATACCCCCCCCCCCGTATTCAGTGTAAATATACTGTATATAAATATATATATAATATATATATATGTGTCAGGTATAGGTTACCCCCCCCCCCCCCCCCGTATTCAGTGGTAATATACTGTGTATATATATATACACATGTGTCAGGTATAGGTTATACCCCCCCCCCCCCCGTATTCAGTGGTAATATACTGTGTGTATATATACATCACATTCAGCGGCAGTACCGCCGGCCGAACACGACCTATTCAAGTGAATGGGGTTGGGGTTCAGCGAGGCGTGATTTTTAGGGGTTAAAACAGGCGGTCTTTTATCCCACCTCCCCCGCATGTCAAACACCCTCTGAAAAGCGATCTGCCGTGGATCTCCCTTTAGAGGGCTTACCCAAGTGTAAACGAGCCCTTAGAGCGAACATTTCCTTTAAAGCGACATAAGAAAATGCTGGTAAAAGCACAGAAAAATCAGATATTGTAAATGCTTACTTGCAGAGTTTTTCCTTTCAAAAGGCGATTTTTTTTTATTGACGGTCAATGTGCTCCTGGCTGGGGAGCCACACACACACACGCCCGTACCCAGGGACCACACACACACACACAGCCCGGGTACCCAGGAGCCACACACACATACACACAGCCCGGTACCCAGGAGCCACACACACACACACACCACACAGCCCGGAACCCAGGAGCCCACACACACACACACACACACACACACCCCCCCCCCCCCCAAACCCAGGAGCCACACACCCACACCACACAGCCCGGTACCCAGGAGCCACACACACACACACAGCCCGGTACCCAGGAGCCACACACACACACACAGCCCGGTACCCAGGAGCCACACAACAACACACACAGCCCCGGTATACCCCAGGAGCCACACACACACACAGCCAAACCACACAAGAGCAACCCAGGAGCCACACAAAACACAAACACACCAACACCAAGCCACACACACACACACAGCCCGGTACCCAGGAGCCACACACACACAGAACCCAGGCCCACACACACACACACAGCCCGGTCAACCCAGGAGCCACACACACACACAGCCCCGGTACCCAGGAGCCACACACACACAGCCCGGTACCCCAGGAGCCACACACACACACAGCCCGGTACCCACAGACCCACACACACACACAGCCCGGTACCAGGAGCCAGGACCACACACACACACAGCCCGGTACCCAGGAGCCACACACACACAAACACACCCCCCGGTACCCAGGAGCCACACAACACACACACACACACACACACACAGCCCGGTACCCAGGAGCCACACACACACACACACACACAGCCCGGTACCCAGGAGCCACACACACACAGCCCGGTACCCAGGAGCCACACACACACACAGAGCCCGGAACCCAGGAGCCACACACACACACAGCCCGGAACCCAGGAGCCACACACACACACACACACACACACACACACACACACAGCCCGGTACCCAGGAGCCACACACACACACAGCCCAGTACCCAGGAGCCACACACACAGCCCCTCACCCAGAACCACACAGCCCCTCACTCGGAACCACACAGCCCCTCACCCAGAAACCACACAGCCTGGTATCAAGGACCTCACAGTCTGATACACAGAAGAGATCTGAGCCTGGCTGACCAGGTGACCTGCAATGCACTGTGGTACAGACAGAGGCACCTCTCTGGGAGAAGACCTGGGAATGAACACATTATCATTTATGAGTTTATTGCCCTTCTTCACACCCGGCTATCACAGGCTATAACCTTTTATCAGTCACTGTTCAAACATGGCAGACCTGACTTATCATGGGAAGAGATAGAGGCCTTCCTCTGTTTACTCACTAACTAGGGCAGAGGACAGCCTGGTCCCCATACACGGTTGTCTTTCATTCACCCCAGAGGACTTCTATAGGGTAGCGTGGGTTGTCGGGGCCCAGGACAAGGAAACCTTTTTGGTACAGATAAGTCGTGTTTTTCCTGTCCTGAGTTTGGCTTGCAGTTTCATCGGATCGGATTGTATTTGATACGATTTTGCTGCAGTTTTCTCTCACACATGTATAGGGATGGCCATAGACACGGATGACGGCTGACATTCCCACATGTACAGGGATGGCCATATAGACACGGATGACGGCTGACATTCCCACATGTACAGGGATGGCCATAGACACTGATGACGGGCTGACATTCCCACATGTATAAGGATGGCCATAGACACCGATGACGGCTGACATTCCCACATGTATAGGGATGGCCATAGACACGGATGACGGCTGACATTCCCATATGTACACATGTATAGGGATGGCCATAGACGCCGATGACGGCTGACATTCCCACATGTACACATGTATAGGGATGGCCATAGACACTGATGACGGCTGACATTCCCATATGTACACATGTATAGGGATGACCATAGACGCCGATGACGGCTGACATTCCCATATGTACACATGTATAGGGATGACCATAGACACGGATGACGGCTGACATTCCCACATGTACACATGTATAGGGATGGCCATAGACACCGATGACGGCTGACATTCCCATATGTACACATGTATAGGGATGGCCATAGACGCCGATGACGGCTGACATTCCCATATGTACACATGTATAGGGATGGACCATAGACACGGATGACGGCTGACATTCCCACATGTACACATGTATAGGGATGGCCATAGACACGGATGACGGCTGACATTCCCACATGTATAAGGATGGCCATAGACACCGATGACGGCTGACATTCCCATATGTACACATGTATAGGGATGGCCATAGACGCCGATGACGGCTGACATTCCCACATGTACACATGTATAGGGATGGCCATAGACACTGATGACGGCTGACATTCCCATATGTACAGGGATGGCCATAGACACTGATGACGGCTGACATTCCCCAACATGTATAAGGATGGCCATAGACACCGATGACGGCTGACATTCCCACATGTACACATGTATAGGGATGGACCATAGACACCGATGACGGCTGACATTCCCACATGTACACATGTATAGGGATGGCCATAGACACCGATGACGGCTGACATTCCCATATGTACACATGTATAGGGATGGCCATAGACGCCGATGACGGCTGACATTCCCATATGTACACATGTATAGGGATGACCATAGACACGGATGACGGCTGACATTCCCACATGTACACATGTATAGGGATGACCATAGACACGGATGACGGCTGACATTCCCACATGTACACATGTATAGGGATGACCATAGACACCGATGACGGCTGACATTCCCACATGTACACATGTATAGGGATGACCATAGACACGGATGACGGCTGACATTCCCACATGTACACATGTATAGGGATGACCATAGACACTGATGACGGCTGACATTCCCACATGTACACATGTATAGGGATGACCATAGACACTGATGACGGCTGACATTCCCACATGTACACATGTATAGGGATGACCATAGACACTGATGACGGCTGACATTCCCACATGTACACAGGTATAGGGATGGCCATGAATGAATGTGACATTTACATTACAACTTCACCAGCAAAAGTATCAATATCTATATATTATTGATATCAACATCCCTCCCGTTATATTGTAAAGCGCTGAGCAAACTGTTGGTGCCATATATATCCTGTATAAATAATATAATAATAATAGTCCTCCCTAAAAAAAAACAACATAAAAACTAGACAAGAATAATAAAAATAAAACGATGGCAGCCACCAAACCTAAAGACTGGTAAATGTAAAAGATTTTGTTCTTGGATTTAGATACGCTTCAACTTCTGTGAAAACATAAGAAAAAAGGAGCAGAGAAATCGCTCAGGGAGTGTTATAAATGAGAAAAACTTTAGGGGGAAAAAAAAAAAAAAATGGAGGCTTTAATCTGACAGCAATAAATATAAATAAATACATAAGGATGTCTATGAACACCTAGAGCGCCCGTCTTCCAGATTAACAGGAAGCATTCACTGGATGCATCTGCCTTTACGGACATCCAGCCAATCCGACCGCCAACGCTGACAAGTGTGATGCTCATTAAATTTGCATTGGCTCAGCTGAACAAGCCGTCTCACCATCTACACTTACTGCCGTCCCTCCCCAGATAACGATGTACACGGCGTGACCGAAATCAGAGCCCAGAGTACCTGTGGCCCCAACATCCGACACCTTCCTTCTAAGCACCGTGCTCGGACCCTAAAGACGTATAGGCCCGCTATAGGGAAAGACATTGTATTGTGGAGAATAGAAGGCCAGTGACTGTAGAGATGGGATTCTCGGTACGCAATAACTGACTAAAAAGTGTTTCCAGTGTTGGGCCCTTAAAAATTAACTCCTTTAGGCATTAAAAACATAAATACAGATCCAGACTTGCGTGTCTAAATGTCTGTATTCACTTCCCCGATGAAACTGTATTGAAATGTCAAGTAAATCTCTTTTTGGACCCTTAACCTCTGCAAACCGGCCGAATGCAAATGTGCGGCCTCACAGCATGTGGGCATAGGCGCCGAGCGGACACACATTTGCGTTCTATTAAAAAAAAAAAAACATATGTGCTGAGAGCGCGCACCCTGCACGCTCCCAGCACACATGTCCGGTACTCATGGAAAGGTCCCAATCTCCTCTTTCGATCGGGACCTTTCCCGATCATGTGACAGCCCTGACGGCGTGTCACAGCGGTCACATGACCCTAAACCCCGCCCTGCCCTCCCGGCTTCTGAATCCCTTAAAGGGCCGGGAGGCGCCGGCGCCAAGGGGTTAATTTCCTGCTTCTCCCCAATAAGTGCCCAATTAGTGGACGTCACTACCATTGATCTCACACACAGCATAGATGCCACAATCCCCTGTTCACAAAGTTGGCAAAGGGGGGCGTGTCAGCTAGTGCGGCCCTATCCCCAGCCTCCCCCGATTCCTAGATTGGTTGTTAGGACCCAGATGAACCCTGCCACTCAGCGACTATGGCTGTCAGGATGCAGGCAGCCCCTGCTGTTTAGTATGATTGGTTGTCAGGATGCAGGCAGCGCATGCCGTTTAGTATGATTGGTTGTCAGGATGCGGGCAGCGCATGCCGTTTAGTATGATTGGTTGTCAGGATGCAGGCAGCGCATGCAGTTTAGTGTGCTTGGTTGTCAGGATGCAGGCAGCGCATGCCGTTTAGTATGATTGGTTGTCAGGATGCGGGCAGCGCATGCCGTTTAGTATGATTGGTTGTCAGGATGCAGGCAGCGCATGCGGTTTAGTGTGCTTGGTTGTTAGGATGCGGGCAGCGCATGCGGTTTAGTATGATTGGTTGTCAGGATGCAGGCAGCGCATGCTGTTTAGTATGATTGGTTGTCAGGATGCGGGCAGCGCATGCCGTTTAGTGTGCTTGGTTGTTAGGATGCAGGCAGCGCATGCCGTTTAGTATGATTGGTTGTCAGGATGCAGGCAGCGCATGCGGTTTAGTGTGCTTGGTTGTTAGGATGCGGGCAGCGCATGCTGTTTAGTATGATTGGTTGTCAGGATGCGGGCAGCGCATGCTGTTTAGTATGATTGGTTGTCAGGATGCGGGCAGCGCATGCGGTTTAGTGTGCTTGGTTGTCAGGATGCGGGCAGCGCATGCTGTTTAGTATGATTGGTTGTCAGGATGCAGGCAGCGCATGCCGTTTAGTATGATTGGTTGTCAGGATGCAGGCAGCGCATGCTGTTTAGTGTGCTTGGTTGTTAGGGTGCAGGCAGCGCATGCTGTTTAATATGATTGGTTGTCAGGATGTAGGCAGCCCCTGCTGTTTAGTATGATTGGTTGTTAGGACGCGGGCAGCCCCTGCTGTTTAGTGTGCTTGGTTGTTAGGATGCAGGCACTGCATGCTGTTTATTGTGCTTGGTTGTTAGGATGCGGGCAGCGCATGCTGTTTAGTATGATTGGTTGTCAGGATGCAGGAAGCTTCTGTTTAGTATGATTGGTTGTCAGGATGCAGGAAGCTTCTGTTTAGTATGATTGGTTGTCAGGGTGCAGGCGGCCCCCTGCCACATAACTTTCTTTGTTGCTAGGTCACAGATGGCAAGGCTGCACACTGGTACTAGTCGTCACGGTGCAGGCTGCCTGCTTTCTTAAACGAATACAAAGACCCAGCAACAGCGCCGGTGTCAGAACCTAGTTCAAGAGACAAGCGCTGTCAGTTATAGTTAATTAAATATTCATTTATTCAATTATCTAGATAGATGTACGGTCAGAAAGCGGTGGGGGAGGAGGGCTAACAACAGACACAAGCTAGAAGGACGGGACTTTGTTGCCTTGAGGAAAGGATAAAAATATAGTGAGGAGATTTCTTTAAATTTGTTTGTCACTTACTTGAAGTCCATTTAGGACTACCCTGTCCAGGAGGTGACAACGCTGCAATGCCAAAAGGAGAAAAAGAAGTGTTGTCACCTTTTTACAGGAAGTGGAACAATTACAGATATACTGCCACAGTCAAAAGATAAAAAAAAATGCAGGGAATAAGAAAAACAAACACTGCCGAGGAAATGCAACTGACAGACCGCATCCCATTTGTCATTTTTATTTGGCCCAGAGGTCTACTTTAGCTTTTGGTCGGATTGGCTCCTTCCTGAGATTAATGGAGTCTGTCACTCTGTTTATTTAACATCCTCAAAACAAGTAAAATGTGTTTAGCTTCCCCCTCCAGGTTATCACAGATATCTGTGACCACAAGTCCGGAGGCCAAGCGGAATAGGAAGCACAGCCGAAGCTTGCTGAGAACATTCGCAGGGTAACCGCAGAGCTTTCAGGGCGGCGTTGTGTTATTGGCTATGACAATACATCGCTGAAACAGAAATTCCTGACTCGGCACGGTCCTGGGCTCTGAGAGCAAAAAAAGTCAGGAGATCATCCCACGGACTCAGGAAAGACAAGAGCAAGGCCGCTAAACACAGCAACCAATCAGAAGTAAAGACAAGAGAAAGACCTTCACTCACAGGAACCAATCAGAAGACAAGACAAGGGAAAGACCTTCACTCACAGCAACCAATCAGAAGTAAAGACAAGGGAAAGACCTTCACTCACAGCAACCAATCAGAAGTAAAGACAAGGGAAAGACCTTCACTCACAGCAACCAATCAGAAGTAAAGACAAGGAAAGACCTTCACTCACAGCAACCAATCAGAAATAAAGACAAGAGAAAGACCTTCACTCACAGCAACCAGTCAGAAGACAAGAGAAAGGCCTTCACTCACAGCAACCAATCAGAAGTAAAGACAAGGGAAAGACCTTCACTCACAGCAACCAATCAGAAGTAAAGACAAGGGAAAGACCTTCACTCACAGCAACCAATCAGAAATAAAGACAAGGGAAAGACCTTCACTCACAGCAACCAATCAGAAGTAAAGACAAGAGAAAGACCTTCACTCACAGCAACCAGTCAGAAGACAAGAGAAAGACCTTCACTGACAGCAACCAATCAGAAGACAAGGGAAAGGCCTTCACTCACACCAACCAATCAGAAGACAAGGGAAAGGCCTTCACTCACACCAACCAATCAGAAGACAAGGGAAAGGCCTTCAGTCACACCAACCAATCAGAAGACAAGGGAAAGGCCTTCACTCACACCAACCAATCAGAAGACAAGGGAAAGGCCTTCAGTCACAGCAACCAATCAGCCATTGAACCTCACTTTGCTTGTAGGGGATTGCAATAGGCGCCATCTTGCTGGGTGTTGGGAGAAGCTCTCCTTTGCATCTGGTGGTCACGCATTTCTCCCAACCGGACGCACCTTCCCCAGCAGAACCTTCGGCTGCCATGCGGCTCAGGCCTCCATACTCTCCTGCCCCTCATCAGTTGCCTCGGTGTGGCGCTCTATTGGAGTCCAGTTCTGTGGGCTTATCATAGGGTTTGCTGCCTGTCTGCCTACCAGTCCTGCCTCTGGGATTCCCATGTTGTCATCCTCTGCCTTGGATTTTTTCTTTGGATTTGGATTTCCGCCAGGCATGACCTCGGACTGTTTACTGGATTACATTTGCCTGCTGCCCACCAAACCTTTGGAAATGGTCTCTGAACTGGGCTAGCAGCTACTGCCTTCCCAGACCACCACCATCTTCTGGTGGCACAGAGGCCCTTTTAGCGGCCACCACGACCCTGGCCTGACCAGCCTAAACAACAGGTCCCCTTTCCTGTTATCTTTGCTCAGTCGCCTGCCGCCGGGCCAGGAACTACAGCACTGCGTACTAAGACCTGCAAGCAACAAAGTGCCCTTAGGACTGCTTGTCTAAAGGCAGGGGTCTCCAAACTGTGGCCCAAACGGGATATGGCCCTTTGCTTGCCTTTAGACAACCCTTGGTTCACTGTACCTTCCACTGATACAAGCCACTATTCCTCCCACTGACACCAACGACGGGGCACTATTCCTCCCACTGACACCAACAACGGGGCACTATTCCTCCCACTGACACCAACGACGGGGCACTATTCCTCCCACTGACACCAACGACGGGGCACTATTCCTCCCACTGACACCAACGACGGGGCACTATTCCTCCCACTGACACCAATGATGGGGCACTATTCCTCCCACTGATACCAATGATGGGGCACTATTCCTCCCACTGATACCAATGATGGGGCATTATTCCTCCCACTGACACCAATGATGGGACACTATTCCTCCCACTGATACCAATGATGGGGCACTATTCCTCCCACTGACACCAATGATGGGGCACTATTCCTCCCACTGATACCAATGATGGGGCACTATTCCTCCCACTGACACCAATGATGGGGACACTATTCCTCCCACTGATACCAATGACGGGGCACTATTCCTCCCACTGATACCAATGATGGGGCACTATTCCTCCCACTGACACCAATGATGGGGCACTATTCCTCCCACTGATGTTGGGGCACTACCTGATACCAATGATGGAGCACTATTCCTCTCACTGATACCAATGATGGGGCCCTATTCCTCCCACTGACACCAACAATGGGGCACTATTCATTCCAGAGACACCAATAAGGGGCACTATTCCTCCCACTGACACCAACGATGGGGCACTATTCCTCCCCACTGACACCAATAAGGGGCACTATTCCTCCCACTGATACCAATGAGGGGCACTATTCCTCCCACTGATACAATGTTGGGGCACTATTCCTCCCACTGACACCAATAATGGGGCACTATTCCTCCCACTGACACCACGATGGGGCACTATTCCTCCCACTGATACCAATGATGGGGCACTATTCCTCCCACTGACACCAATGATGGGGCACTATTCCTCCCACTGATACCAATGATGGGGCACTATTCCTCCCTCTGACACCAGTGATGGGGCAGTATTCCTCCCACTGACACCAACAATGAGGCACTATTCATCCCACTGACACCAACGTTGAGGCATTATTCATCCCACTGACCCCAACGTTGAGGCATTATTCATTCCACTGATACCAGTATGGGGCACTAGTCCTTCCACTGACACCAGCGGATGGGGCACTAGTCCTTCCACTGACACCAACGGTGGGGCACTATTCTTCCACTGACACCAACGGTGGGGCACTAGTCCTCCCACTGACACCAACGGTGGGGCGCTGTCCTTCCACTGACACCAACGGTGGGGGCTAGTCCTTCCACTGACCAACGTATGGGGCACTAGTCCTTCCACTGACACCAACGGTGGGGCGCTAGTCCTTCCACCGACACCAACGGTGACGCTCTATTCCTTCCACTGACACCAACAATGGGGCACTATTCCTTCCACTGACACCAACAATGGGGCATGGTTTACTCCCACGGAAGCAAGGATAGTGTCTACTTCCGCTGGCCCCCTAAAGTCTGAAGGAAAGTAAAATGGCCTTTTGTTTAGGAAGTTTGGAGAGCCCTGTCTGAGGAGAACAGACAGAGGCAACTGAAGACAGAAGAAAACTCTCGCCAGCTCCAGTTCCATCCAGACCTAGGCATCAGGCTGAGAGTCACACGGATAGATCCGGGATGTACTGCTTTCTGGACCCCTGGGCTGACAACGATAATTGCTTTGTGTGCAGTGCGTATTGCACTGGAAGGAGTAATGGCGGCAAAGCCAAAACCGGGAGAAACGGGCACACCATGCGCTGGTGCAGCGTCCTGCGACACCCCCCCCAAGTTACAAGACCCCGCCTGCGCAGATCAGATGCAAGGGGGGGACTGGCAGAATCACCAGGCACTGCACAGCGAATAAAGAAAGAAAAGAAAGGGCAGGGTGGTCCTAATCACCGGAGTGATTCCGGGTCACCGAAATCCAAATGCTGACACAGCTACACATCTGTTCCAGCAGCCGACCTTTGTGCCCTTCAGTGGAAGAGGCGCACCACACCATGAAGATGGCCGGCGCGGTGCACAACGACGTGCGGGAACAGAGCATTGGGTGCGCTCCGCCGCCTGCAGCTCATACTACATACAGGGAGACCGTGCCAGCTCATCGGGGAAACGTGTTAATGTTTGATTCACATTACTCCTCACCAGGGACTTGTGTTGCCAGCCAATTAATTCCATCTGTTTATGGAGGGGGGAATGGGAATTCCGACTGCCGGCTGCGTATTTCACTGCGCGTATTCTACCCTCACCCACGAGTCCAACCCGCGTTACCGGGTGAGGATTCCCAAAAGCCTGAAGTGACTCAAAACTGAACTCCAGGCTGGAACTAATGCCGTGCTATGGGCCCTGCCGTGGGCCCCTGTAATGCCCCTGCCGTGGGCCCCTGTAATGCCCCTGCCGTGGGCCCCTGTCCTTCCTGCACTGCAAGGGTTAAAGTGGTTGTAAGCACTGCCATATCCCCAGTGAAGCTAGAAGATATAAAACAAATCCTCTTACATAAGTTGTACCTGTTTATCTGCCTTCTTCTCTTCATCTGTACAAGTCCAGAAGGGGGAGGGAGGAGAGGAGAGGGAGGGGAGGAATGCACCCCCCTCCACACAGCACACAGGAACAGAGCTGAGGCTGTCATTCACAGGCTGTCTGCTTAAAACGCAAAACACATCAAAGACGCACTCCATGCTTTTCTTCAGCATTTCCATTGAAGTCTATGGAACCAAAAACTCAACTTTTTGTGATCAGCGAAATCCCTGACCCTGTGCACCTGGGTAAGGGCTCCTTCCCACTAGCTGTTGGGGGGGGGGGGCAGTAAAACCCACAGTTAAGCTGTGCATATTTCCCCCCCCCCCAATCACTACCCCCTTTAGCTGCAGAGGCGGCAGCCAGGGGAGCGCTGCGAGTGCACACAGGCCAGGGGAGCGCTGCGAGTGCACACAGGCCAGGGGAGCGCTGCGAGTGCACACAGGCCAGGGGAGCGCTGCGAGTGCACACAGGCCAGGGGAGCGCTGCGAGTGCACACAGGCCAGGGGGAGCGCTGCGAGTGCACACAGGCCAGGGGAGCGCTGCGAGTGCACACAGGCCAGGGGAGCGCTGCGAGTGCACACAGGCCAGGGGAGCGCTGCGAGTGCACACAGGCCAGGGGAGCGCTGCGAGTGCACACAGGCCAGGGGAGCGCTGCGAGTGCACACAGGCCAGGGGAGCGCTGCGAGTGCACACAGGCCAGGGGAGCGCTGCGAGTGCACACAGGCCAGGGGAGCGCTGCGAGTGCACACAGGCCAGGGCCACGATGACCACAGCAGGAATTAGACCTCCTGTTGCTTTAGGTGGGCTTGGCACCCATTAAAAGTGAACAGAGCACCCCAGCAACAGTGTGCAATGCCTTGGATGTGGTGCGACAATGCGGGGATCAAGGGGTTAAAGCCTTGGTGATAAGCCTCCTCGCTGCCTGTCAAATGCTCTCTAAAGAGTGATCCAAATGTGGACCACTCTTCAGAGGACAGAGCTTGTGTGAATGAGGCATGTGACCACGTTCCTAGCCCAGACATGTTCTGGTCTGGAAAGCCGGTGGCCCCCAGGAAACAAGACCCCAACTTCCTCTCCAGAATCCCGCTCCCGTACCTGGCAGGGGGAGGCATGAGAGCCATGAATCTGCTATGGCCAGTAGGGGGCGTATTTTCTTCCTCCTCTCTGTCCGGGGGCAGATTTGGGTGGGAGGAAGCGACTGATTCCTTGTAGGATCCCTGTGACCGCTCTCTCCACCCGTGACACACATTCTGTCCAGGAAACTTCCTCCAGCTAATCAGAGCGACACTCGTGAGACGTGAAACGCGATCCGGCAGCCATGGGACACCGAAAGCCAAACACCCCGCCAGAGACACCCGAGATATTAATTATTAACGCAAGGCACAGATCCACAGCAAACATGCTCGGCACCCTGCGAGTGTTACAAGCCAGAGATAAGAGCGTGCCAATACTAGGCAGGACGGCCATTGTGTGGGATGTTATTACGGAGTCTCCACCTATCACAGACCTGGGGCCCCGAGTTCCTGCGGCGGCGGTCAGATCCAACGCACTGCTTACTTCTAGAGGTTGTGAGCCCCACACATGAAATAGAGAACATTGAAGGATCCTTCATCGAAGGAATACAGAGTGTCCTCCAAACGGGGCTGAGCGAGCGACCTGCATTCAGAAAGCAGCAGGACAGCCAATCAGTACAGTACAGGGTCCACACTGATGCGGTACAGAATTTGCAGCATTTTCTGTGTGAATTCCACACCGCATCACAAATCGCACCCCGTTCATGCGAACCGCTGCGGGTGTGTATGTTAAGCTGACAACCCACCCCCCCAAAAATCGGTCCGCAAAACGCAGTGCGATGTGCAGTATCAGATCACATAGGTGTGAATTACCAGCGTTTTCTGTGTGAATTCCGCACTGCATCAGAATTGCACCCCGTTCATGCGAACCGCTGCGGGTGTGTAACAAAACCCCGAAATCAGTCCGCAAAACGTGGTGCGATGTGCAGAATCGGATCACATAAGTGTGAATACCCAGGCGATCCGATTCTAGTGCGGACCAAGAAAAGGGTCCTGTACCTTTTTGGTGGGGGTGTGATTTCAGCCATACCAAATGTACAACTCCAATCGCACCGCACACAAATCGCATGCAATTTGTACAGGAATGCAGTGGGGTTTCTGTTCGAATCACATGTGATGTACCGCACTGCATGTATGTAAACCCGGCCAGCTAGCGGAGAGGACCAGTGGTGCCCAATACCATCATTGTCAGCTTACACAGGTCTGGTATTTATACTGCCACATATGGCAAGGAGAAAATAAAAAACCGTACAGGTAAAAGAAGGAAAGAGAAAAAAAAGTTTTTTTAAAAAATGAAAAGAAAAAAAAAAATTATTATATTATATATATATATATATATATACACACACACATATATTATATATACATACATATATACACACACACACATATATACATATACATATATACACACTATATAGCCAAAAGTATTGTCCCCCGCCCTCTGAATCATGTGATTCAGGTGTTCCAATCCCCTCCCAATCATGTGATTCAGGTGTTCCAATCCCCTCCCAATCATGTGATTCAGGTGTTCCAATCCCCTCCCAATCATGTGATTCAGGTGTTCCAATCCCCTCCCAATCATGTGATTCAGGTGTTCCAATCCCCTTCCAATCATGTGATTCAGGTGTTCCAAATCCCCCTCCAATCATGTGATTCAGGTGTTCCAATCCCCTTCCAATCATGTGATTCAGGTGTTCCAATCCCCTCCCAATCATGTGATTCAGGTGTTCCAATCCCCTCCATATCATGTGATTCAGGTGTTCCAATCCCCTCCATATCATGTGATTCAGGTGTTCCAATCCCCTCCATATCATGTGATTCAGGTGTTCCAATCCCTCCATATCATGTGATTCAGGTGTTCCAATCCCCTCCATATCATGTGATTCAGGTGTTCCAATCCCCTCCATATCATGTGATTCAGGTGTTCCAATCCCCTCCATATCATGTGATTCCGGTGTTCCAATCCCCACCATGGACACAGGTGTATACAATCAAGCCCCTAGGCATGCAGACTGCTTCTACAAACATTGGTGAAAGAATGGGTCGCTCTCAGGAGCTCAGTGACTCCAAGCGTGGTCCCGTGATAGGTGGCCACCTGGGCAATAAGTCCATCCGTGACATTTCCTGGCTACTAAATATTCCACGCTCAACTGTTAGTGGGATTATAACAAAGTGGAAGTAACTGTGAACACAGCCACCTCAGCCACCAAGTGGTAGGCCACGTCACATGACAGGGCGGGGTCAGCGCATGCTGAAGCGCACAGTGCGCAGAAGTCACCAACTGTCTGCAGAGTCAATAGCTAAAGACCTCCAAACTTGGTGTGGCCTTCAGATGAGCCCAACAACAGTGCGTAGAGAGCTTCATGGAATGGGTTTCCATGGCCGAGCAGCTGCATCCAAGCCTTCCATCACCAAGTGCAATGCAAAGCGTCGGATGCCGTGGTGTAAAGCACGCTGCCACTGGACTCTAGAACAGTGGAGGCATGTTCTCTGGAGGGACCAATCACGGTTCTCTGTCTGGCAATTCGATAGACGTGTCGGGGTTTGGCGGTTGCCAGGAGAACGGTACTTGCCTGACTGCATTGTGCCAAGTGTAAAGTTTGGTGGAGGGGGGATTATGGTGTGGGGTTGTCTTTCAGGGGTTGGGCTTGGCCCCCTAGTTCCATTGAAAGGAACTCTTAAGGTGGTATTTTGGACAATTTCATGCTCCCAACTTTGTGGGAAGAGTTTGGGGATGGCCCCTTCCTGTTCCAACATGACTGCCCACCAGTACACAAAGCCCATAAAGACATGGAGCCAGTTTGGGTGGAGGAACTTGACTGTCCTGCACAGAGTCCTGACCTCAACCCCATAGAACATCTTTGGGATGAATTAGAGTGGAGACTGCGAGCCAGGCCTCCTCCCCCGACATCAGTGCCTGACCTGACAAATGTGCTTCTGGAAGAATGGTCCAACCTTCCCATAGACACCCTCCTAAACCTTGTGGACGGCCTTCCCAGAAGAGTTGGAGCTGTTATAGCTGCAAAGGGCGGGGCCAGCTCAATATTGAACCCTACGGACTAAGACTGGGGGGCCATTAAATGTCATGTGTGTGGAAAGGGCGGGGTCAACTCAATATTGAACCCTACGGACTAAGACTGGGGGGCCATTAAAGGTCATGTGTGTGGAAAGGGCGGGGCCAACTCAATATTGAACCCTACAGACTAAGACTGGGGGGCCATTAAAGGTCATGTGCGTGGGAAGAGCGGGGCCCCAATACTTGGGGCAATACAGTGTACATACATGGTCCAAGCTGGGTCATCACAACTCTGGATATACTGCCACACCTGGAATTCAGCTTTCAGATCTCAAGGTCACTATTGGAGGACAAATATCCTAGAAATGGCTAAGAGGTAACAAAGGATAATAAAAGTGAAGAGTAAACAATGGTTTCTGACAGACCGCACTTTACCAATACAAATGTTGTCTGTTAGGGCTGACACCAGCTTTACATTTATGAACACAAGCATTTCCTGAACACCCGCCGACACCCAGCCTCGCCCCCACACACACACATGGTCACGCAGTAACCGTCACTGTTGTCACAACCTCAGTTGTCAGTTGCCTAGCAGCAAAGCGTCCACACATGACATATAACGGGCAATGCAAGGAAACACGTAGCTCTGTCCTCAGACACCCGGCGGACCGGTGTCACTGAATCTGCTCTCTGAACTGATCTCTATTGATGTCTATGCCAAGGACTGCCATGATTTCCAGTCACTGTAGAAGAGATTTGTACTTTTCTATTTTCACCTTCTCTTCTCTCTGTGCTGCTGATCCCCTGCAGCCGCTGCCACTCTGCCTGATCCCCTGCAGCCGCTGCCACTCTGCCTGATCCCCTGCAGCCGCTGCCACTCTGCCTGATCCCCTGCAGCCGCTGCCACTCTGCCTGATCCCCTGCAGCCGCTGCCACTCTGCCTGATCCCCTGCAGCCGCTGCCACTCTGATCCCCTGATCCCCTGCCACTCTGACTGATCCGCTGCCACTCTGACTGATCCCCTGCAGCCGCTGCCACTCTGCCTGATCCCCTGCAGCCGCTGCCACTCTGCCTGATCCCCTGCCACTCTGACTGATCCCCGCTGCCACTCTGACTGATCCGCTGCAGCCGCTGCCACTCTGACTGATCCCCTGCAGCCGCTGCCACTCTGGCTGATCCCCTGCAGCCGCTGCCACTCTGACTGATCCCCTGCAGCCGCTGCCACTCTGACTGATCCCCTGCAGCCGCTGCCACTCTGACTGATCCCCTGCAGCCCGCTGCCACTCTGACTGATCCCCTGCAGCCGCTGCCACTCTGACTGATCCCCTGCAGCCGCTGCCACTCTGACTGATCCCCTGCAGCCGCTGCCACTCTGACTGCTCTCCGCGGTGATGGCTGCATGGAATATCTCAGAACAGGCTTCCACATGGTGACAGTGTTTACTATGTAATCTGTGTTGGCGTGGCCGCTTGTAGCTTCCATGTAATAGGGTGACAACACAGATACACAGCATAGTCACCCTACAGTCATGTGACCCCCTGAGTCAGTGAACAGCAGCTGCAGGGGAGAAGAGAGAGCGAGAGAGCGCTTTACAATTGCTGACAATTCACCACAATATAAATTATACAAAAATTCTAGTACTGATAGTGGGAACCCCTCATAATGGGCACAGCAGGTGTACAGACCCAGGAACTCAGCATAGGGATGGTGGGAACCCCTCATAATGGGCACAGCAGGCGTACAGACCTCAAAACTAAGCCCAGGGATGGTAGGAGCTTCAAATAATTGTCATAACAGGTATGCAGACCCGGGAACTCCGTATAAGAATGTCACCAATAATGTTCCCAGTTATGTGCATGGGAACAGCCATACTTATATTATATATACAAAGCAGTTAAAAAACAAAAAAACAAAAGCCAGAGTAACTGCACTATGTCATTAAGAGCGCCCTCTAATGACCAAACTATATATCTAAAAAACACACAAATATGGAAGAGCAAGTATGTAAAAATTCAAACATCACATCAGAGATTCCTTTACAGCAAATATTGGAATACCTCAATGTACATTTTCTCATTTTCTTTTTTATAACAGGGTGAGCAGAGATCACAAACAACATTCTAGGTGGGACTTATGAGATCAGGTAACCCACATATGGACATCCAGTGCCAGGATAAAAAAAAAAAAAAAAGAAGGTCCTCTGACACCCAAGGCAAAGATGCCAAAAACGTGACCCTACACAAAACATCTTTATTGATAAATTGAAAAAAAAAAAAAAAAAAAAAAGATAAAAAAAAAAAAAGACAAAAAAATAAAAAAAATCACCAAAAACGACAAAAAACAAAAAATGACAAAAAAAAAAAACAAAAAACAAAAACAAAACCCCCCAAAAAACAAAACAAAAATGACAACAAAAAAAACAAAGAAAAACAAAAACAAAAAAAAAAAAAAAAAAAAAAAAAAAACCCCAAAAACAAAACAACAACAAAAACGACAAAAAAAACAAAAACAAACAAACAGTTGTCACACTGACAGCCTGGCCAGATTACACTGGGAGATCCGCTCTTCCTTTGTTATCACATGACTCCGCTGTCTGTGTGACGGCTGTCTTCCATGATAAGAAGCGGGGACAGCCTTCACACAGCCAGCCGGGCCCCTTTGAGGGACCGATCTCCGGTGTACACAAACAGTAGGGCCGACCTGTCTGATGGACCTGCAGAGCGGAGGACAGGTCCAGGGAGAAGAAGCAGAAGACTCCCCAGCTATGCCCTCACCACCACAGTAGGATGCCTATCCCCTGCCTCTGGGTCGGCCTGGCTCTGGGTCGGCCTGGCTCTGGGTCGGCCTGGCTCTGGGTCGGCCTGGCTCTGGGTCGGCCTGGCTCTGTGGACACCCCACACTGAGCTGGACTCCTCATCACACACAAGCAGACGCTCCCACTTACCAATGCTGAGTACAATGCTGGCCGTGTGCTCGAAGCTGAAATAGCGGATTATGTTGCAGAAATTAAAGGACATCAAAAGGAAGCAAAGCATGACGGAGATCCATTCTTGTAACCGCTTCCCTGCAAGAAAGGAGAAGAAATCACGGGTCAGACTACAAAACACTCAATAGATCATCACAATAAAGATAACAGTGCGGCAGTGTAAACAGACGGCACAATATCTGGCAGATGTTTAGCTCGAATGAAACGGACAATCTGAAGAAAAAGGGACAAGGGAGAGGCAGCAACTAACCAGAGCCAAACCATCATTACATTTAATGACACCTAAAGCAGAACTCCGGGATAAGTAAATATTGTGCAAATACAAGAGCCATGTGTATTCTTCCTTGGATCCGTGTATTCCTTCCAGATCTGTGCAGTCATCCAGGGTGAGACTTCCTGTAATAAAGACCACTCACTGCTGCTCTCTCTCCTTGTGCAGGGGTACTGGTCCTGTCTCCGCCCCCTCCTGTAGTGGGTGGAGCCCTCCCACAGTTCTGCTCCCTCCTTGTGCAGAGTGACTGGTCTGGTCTCCGCCCCCTCCTGTAGTTGACTGCAGGCAACTTGTAGTGGGTGGAGCCTGCTGGGGTCCCCCCACAGTTCTGCTCTCTCTTCTTGTGCAGGGTGACTGGTCTCCACCCTCTCCTGTAGTGGGTGGAGCCTGCTGGGGCCCTCCCACAGTTCTGCTCCCTGCTTGTGCAGGGTGACTGGTCTGGTCTCTGCCCCCTCCTGTAGTTTTCTGCAGGCAGCCTGTAGTGGGTGGAGCCTGCTGGGGCCCTCCCAGAGTTCTGCTCTCTCTCCTTGTGCAGGGTGACTGGTCTCTGCTCCCTCCTGTACTGGGTGGAGCCTGCTGGGGCCCTCCCACAGTTCTGCTCTCTCTCCTTGTGCAGGGTGACTGATCTCGGCCCCCTTCTGTAGTGGGTGGAGCCTGCTGGGCCCCTCCCACAGTTCTGCTCTCTCTCCTTGTGCAGGGTGACTGGTCTCGGCCCCCTTCTGTAGTGGGTGGAGCCTGCTGGGGCCCTCCCACAGTTCTGCTCACTCTCCTCGTGCAGGGTGACTGGTCTGGTCTCTGCCCCTCCTGTAGTAGGTGGAGCCTGTTCTGGCCCTCCCAGAGTTCTGCTCTCTCTCCTTGTGCAGGGTGACTGGTCTCGGCCCCCTTCTGTAGTGGGTGGAGCCTGCTGGGGCCCTCTCACAGTTCTGGTCCCTACTTGTGCAGGGTGACTGGTCTGGTTTCCGCCCCCCCTTCTGTAGTAGGCGAGCCTGCTGGACCCCTCCCACAGCTCTGCTCTCCACACAAGGGGGGGGGGGGGAGGGAAAGAGAGAGAATAAAAAGAAGAAACGAGAAAGTAGAGAGAAAAGAGTAATAATAATAAATATAATACACACAAGAGAACAATTATATATATATATGGCGAGTGTATATATGAGATTTTTTCTTTAAGAGAACATGGAGCCAACATGCACGCGCAGCACGGAGGACAGTTTCTATCCCCCCCCCCCCCCCCCCTACAGAAAGAGGAACTTTTTGGACTTGTTGGTGTTCTCCTGATGCCGGGGACAGGAAACCTATAAATGGTTTGGATTTTATTTCTGCCTTCCTTTAAGTACGATGTAGGCGGCCATTGCCGACTTCTTCTCCTAACAGCGATGTATTAGACTTCGCAGAGCACAGAGCAGAATACGAATCCTGGGAGCAGAATACGAATCCTGGGAGCAGAATACGAATCCTGGGAGCAGAATACGAATCCTGGGAGCAGAATACGAGTCCTGGGATCAGGGTGGTGCAGCTTCGCACTGGCACAGGGATAGCCCTCGCTGCTGAGTCTGGGAACAGATCGCACATCCAGTCGCTGTGCTGGAAAGGCTGGACAGCGGCCAGGGCGGCCACACCTCGTCTCCGACCCTCATGTGTACGTGGGAAGCATGACACAGCCACAGACAATGAATGCCTGCAGCCTCAGACCTGTCAGTCTCACACAGGCAGTGGTGGGGAGGGTTGGCGAGGACGGCAGGGAACGCACCCAGCACAATAGGTACACCAGGACTGGCATCAACTTAGGCTGCCCACACATTATACAATTTTCTTCTTCAATTTCCTTTAGTTTTACCTTCTATGTAGTACACGGGCCGACCTGGTTACATACAAGCTGTAAGTGTTTCGGTGTGACCTCCAATTATGTGGTTTTGGGAAATCTAAAGGAGAATTGTGTAATGTATGGGCAGCCTTAGAGGGGAAAAACATGACGTTCCAGATGTCAGTCCCGGAGCAGAGGACTTCTCCTTCCACACAAACAATACACAATGAGCTTCATTTACCAACATCGTCCAGAAGAATCATCCATTATCGGGAAACAAACATTCACAGCTGTACAGAGAACGGACGCTTCATGCTGATTGGCTGCTGCAGAGCAGAATATAATGTATATAAATTGATGTGACTGTGTGGGGGGGGGGGGACATTAGAGTGTAAGCTCCTCTGGTACAGAGCCTGATGTGACTGTGGGGGGGAGGGGACATTAGAGTGTAAGCTCCTCTGGTACAGAGACTGATGTGACTGTGGGGGAGGGGACATTAGAGTGTAAGCTCCTCTGGTACAGAGACTGATGTGACTGTGGAGGAGGGGGCATTAGAGTGTAAGCTCCTCTGGTACAGAGACTGATGTGACTGTGGGGGGGACATTAGAGTGTAAGCTCCTCTGGTACAGAGACTGATGTGACTGCGGGGGGAGGGGACATTAGAGTGTAAGCTCCTCTGGTACAGAGACTGATGTGACTGCGGGGGAGGGGACATTAGAGTGTAAGCTTCTCCGATACTAAAAATCTTCCTTCAGAAAAGCTAAATTTAATTCAGACCGCCTCAGACTATCCCCCACAGGATATGACAATGACGTGTACATCACGTATATACGATCCACAGCTCCATTTTCCAGACGTTGAGCTCATATTAAAATGAAGCCACATTTTCACTTCCTGGATTATTCATAAACGTACTTCATAAAGATGATCTCTGAACAGGAAGGAAGTGCGTGTTACTTTTCAAGTGTCGCTGATCCGTTACACCACAAGAGTCAAGCTGGCGGCCCTCCAGCTGTTGCCAAACTACAAGTCCCATGAGGCATTGCAGGATTGACAGTTACAAGCATGACTCCCAAAGGCAGAGGCATGATGGGACTTGTAGTTTCACAACAGCTGGAGAGCCGCCAGTTCCACACCCCTGCATTACACCCTGTATCTTTCACATATGGACAAGTGCTGGGGGTGAGAATACAGCATGTGTGTGTAAATACACATACATACATACATACACACACATACATACACACGCATACATACACATACAGAATGTATCTCACAGGGCTGTGCACCCGCATAGATGTCACACTGGGAGTAACAGCTGTGTCCCTGCAAATGACAGCCATGAGGCGGACGGCACGGGGATGCACAGGGATGCACAGAGCACCCAGGTGTCCCGACTTCGTCCTAACTGACAATTACTCATCAAATATTACATTACAGAGAACTAATGATCCAGCCTAATGGAGGAACGTAATTGTATTCCACCCAATAAAAAGAGTAACACTACCGGCAGGTACTGACTTCCGAACTATAGCCAACCAGTTCAGCAACTTCCCCGAGTCGTATACCTCGGCTATACATACACCTCTAGGGCAGGTGGCATGGATAGGGGCTTACCGGCTGCCCAGCTCAGGTTCACCCACAACATAGCCTGCACCTCCCAGAATTCTGAGAATGGGAAGAAAAAACACCAGAAACACCAACATTACTTGGATATATTGAATACCCTCTATTCATGCACTTTTTGGCTAAGTCTGTGGACACCCCCCCCCCCACCTGAATGAGTTTGGGTGCTTCCGGTAAAGGGTGATGGTAATACTGTGGACAACTGAGCTCTTCCAACCTTGTGGTAAGTGTTCGGTGAAGACCCTCTTCAGTTTCCACCATGACTTTCCCCTATGTACAAAGCCAGTTCCATCAAGACCTAGTTTGACCAAATTGCACCAACTCCATAAAGACATGATTTGAGCTATGTGGACCAGCTCCATAAAGACTTGGTGGGACCAGTTTGGTGTGGAGGAACTCGTGTCCTGCCCACAGCCCTGACCTCAACCCTACTGAACGCCTTTGAGGTGAACTGGAACACCAATCATAATCAATTCCATAAAGACCGAGTTTGACCAAATTGCACCAACTCCATAAAGACATGATTTGAGCTATGTGGACCAGCTCCATAAAGACTTGGTGGGACCAGTTTGGTGTGGAGGAACTCGTGTCCTGCCCACAGCCCTGACCTCAACCCTACTGAACGCCTTTGAGGTGAACTGGAACACCAATCATAATCAACTCCATAAAGACCTAGTTTGACCAAATTTCATCAACTCCATAAAGACATGATTTGACCTATGTGGACCAGCTGCATAAAGACCTGGTGGGACCAGTTTGGTGTGGAGGAACTCACGTATCCTGCCCAGAGCCCTGACCTCAATCCTACTAAACACCCTTGAGGTGAACTGGAACCCCAATCATAAGTCAGCTCCATAAAGACATGGTTTGACTAGTTCAGTGTGGTGGAATTCAAGTGTCCTTCACAAAGCCTTGACCTCAACCCTACTTTTTGAAGACCTTTGGTATAAAGTCTTCTCATCCAACATTAGTACCTGCCCTTACCCTACAGAACATCTTTTGGATGACCAGATTTCACCCCAAAGGTGTTCAGTATAGTCTGAGGTAATGGAGGAACTCGAGAGTCCTGGCCTCAACAATATTGAACATCTTCAGGATGAATTGGAATGCCAATTGCAAGCCAAGTTTATTATGTACAAAGCCAGCTTCATAAAGACATGGTTTGACCAGTAGGGTGTAAAGAACCATGAGTGACCTCCACAGAGCCCTAACCTCAACCCTACTGAACACCTTTGGGATGAACTGTAACACCAATTGTGAGCCAGGTTTTTGTATACAAAAAGACAGCTCTATGAAGACAAGGTTTGACCAGTTTGGTGTGGAGGAATTCGAAGGTCCTTCACAGAGCCCTGACCTCAACCCTACTGAACACCTTTGGGATGAGTTAGAATGCTGATGGTGAGCCAGGACTTCTCATCCAACATCAGTACCTGATCTCACAAATTCTGACAGACACTCCAAAACATCCCATTAGAGTGGCCATATTGGGGGGGAGTTATAACGGGGGTTCGGTCAACTTCATATTAATGGACATGGGGGACGGGCTGTCGAATCCATATTGACAGTCAATGTTGCAGGAATGGTAAGTCCAATGCTCATTATAGGTGTGATGGTCACGTATCTACTAAAGTACTGTACTTACATAATTATAATTAGAAAAGAACATTTATAAAAATGTCCTAAGCCGCAAAAAACAAAAGCAAAGAGAAGAAGGAAAAAAAAAAAAAGAAAGAAGCTGTGCAGCCCATGACAACGAAATTCCACAAACACTCATTAGCACGGGCAGATGTTATTGGTGACGGATACGGTCGCATCTGCTGGCCATCAAATCCGCCGCACTTAATACACGCGGTAAACTCTTCCTTCCCAGATTGGCGCCCACTTGCACAGAGGTTTTCCAACAAAAACAGGATCTGAATGATTCATTTATGAGCAAACTGCTCATTAATGTCCGAGCGCGCACAGCTTAACCTCTTGTATGCCGGTATGCAAGACACATGTCTGCCTCATTAATTATGCATAGTCATTAGTGTGCTCAGTCCTCCACGACATGCCCACTGGGAAGAACAGCAAAATGAGGAGGAAAGTGTACTTTTATCGAGGACTAGCGACCAGGGCAAATATTGATCTGTATTAGGAACCTTCGTATCGGCTGGACAAGGAGGATTCTAAGGTGACGTGAGATGATGTCCCTATGGCCTCATTCACACCAGACCAGAGCAACTTGTAGTTCGAAGCTCCAGGGACGCTCAACATGTGAAATCCTATGGTTCACTCCGGAGCGTAGTTTTGTTGGACCTTGACATTCAATGTGGAATCCCCCTCCCCTGCCAACACCAATGCTAACTAACCTGTGTAAGAAAGATTTATATACTTCATATATACTTAACTATTTTCAGCCCACTATGTACCGGTCACATGATCCTGTGTCAGCCAGCAGTGGCTGCAAGAGAGAAGAGACAGCGATCCGACAACGGCTAGTAAAATATGAACCACGGCCAGGGGCGGACTGACCATTTGGAAACTCGGGCACTGCCCGAGGGCCCGGGGTCAGTAGGGGGCCCCATGAGATGGCCCTGGTACCTTTTTCATAGGCTTTTTTTGAGTTTGGGCAAGGACACAGGGGCCCCCATGATCCCCTATTGCCCGGGGGCCCCATGAGTTGTCAGTCCGCCCCTGACCACGGCACCACCTGCCTGGAGTTTGCATGTTCTACCTGTGCCTGCGTGGGTTTCCTCTGGGTACTCTGGTTTCCTCCCACACTATAAAAGACATGCTGAATGAATGAATGGACTCCTGTCTAAATTGGCCCTAGTATGTGTATGAATGTAAGTTGGGGACCTTAGATTGTACCCCCCTTGAGGGTTAGGGACTGATGTGAATGTGTATTGTATATATATGTGTGTTGATGTGTGTATATATATATATATATATATATATATATATATATATATATGAATATATATATTATATATATATATATATATATATATATATATATCTGTATGAATGTGAGTTTTATATATATATATATATTATATATACACACATACAATCTAAGGTCCCTAACTCACATTTATATATATATATGAGATGTGAGTTAGGGACCTTAGATTGTACGCCCCTTGAGGGTTAGGGACTGATGTGAATGTACAATATATATGTAAAGTGCTGCGTACATTGATGACGCTATACAAGTACCTGAAATAAATACATAAAAATCTAGTCTCAGTGAAAACACAGGACATCACACGTAAGGGACGGGTAAGCTGCCATATACAACATGGCTCTATAGAAGTACCTGTAATAAATAAAAAATAAGTGGTGACATCACCACCCATAGGCTTCAATGGCCCATCCATTGTCAGCGCTCACTCTTTGTCCCTCCAACCATGCTGGCTGCCACAGGGGACCTGTATCATGTCACCGGACCTGCCCGAAAATAGAGAAGTATATATATATATATATATATATATATATATATATATCTGTGTTACGCAGGTTAGGTAGCATAGGTGTTAGGAGGTGAGACGGGACCGTGAAAAGTGGTTCTAAAAACTTATGAATTGCACTGTCTGCATAAAGGTAACGAAACCTTCTTTCTCCAGATCCGCCCCCCCCCCCCCCCCCCCATACTTACCTGAGCCCAATCTCGGTACACAGCACTGTGCATGAGAGCAGCGGCTCTCCTCACTCTCTCCCTCCTCACAGGGTAGACTGATAGCCATTAGCTCCTGCTGCTGTCAACCAATGACGAGGAAGCGAGGTCAGGGCAGATAATATGTGCCGCGCTCCACTAAATAAATGTTATAATATACCAGTAGTGAATGTGTATACTATGTATCTATAACACGTGATTCAACAAACCAAAATAATAATTATATCTATTAAAGGGCAAGCTCTGCTGTCTGTGTCTATGGACACAGGAAGCATAGACAGAGCGAACCAGAACGAGAACCCGCTCTTAGCAAGTGGCTTGCTAGGTGGAGTGTTTCTTGAAAGGCAGGGGGAGCCAGAAGCGCAGGCAGGGGACCCCAGAAGAAGAGGTTCGGGGCTGCTCTGTGCAAAACCATTACACAGAGCAGGTAAGACATGTTTGTGATTAAATATAAAGGTTTAGAATTACTTTAAGGCTAGTCTTTTAGATTGTAAGCTCCCAGGATCAGGCCCTCCTAACCCTCTTGTATTGAACTGTATTGTTGCTGTCAGGGGCGGACTGACCATTTGGAAACTCGGACACTGCCCGAGGGCCCGGGGTCAGTAGGGGGCCCCATAAGATGCCCCTGGTACCTTTTCATAGGCTTTTTTGAGTTTGGGCAAGGACACAGGGGCCCCATGATCCCCTATTGCCCGGGGGCCCCATGAGTTGTCAGTCCGCCCCTGGTTGCTGTATTGTCTCCCGTTATATTGTAAAGCTCTAAGCAAACTGTTGGCGCCATAAATCCTGTATAATAATAATAAAATAGTGAGGTGTAAGCTGGAATTTTACTCTCATTTTTGGCCCCCAATAGACTTCAATGAAAGCGCACAATTTTTTCCCCTACTAAATAGCTTCCCATTGGCTACAAATAATTTTAAAAAATGCTCAAGCGTCAGACACCCGAAAAACGTGAAAAAAAAAACACAAATAGCCTGCAAAACAACCAAAAACACTCAGTTGAGATGTAAATACAGCCTACAAGGACAGTTCTTGGACGTCGGTTGCAAAACTTGTAACCAAACCACAAATCTTAAACAAAACAAATGGCTGGATCACAGTGTGATACGGGGGGGGGGGGGGGGGGGGGGATGGGGACATTTCCTGCTGTGGCAACATCGGGGCTGTAAACAAGCAAGCGCACAGGGAAAAGTATAGAGCAAAACAGTGCCAACCCAGCCACATACAAGTCCCAAATCTCTAACATCTCACCAGTGACTGCAGTGGGATGGTCTACACAATGTATTCCATGAATGGATGGTAGAGGATGCATTGAACACAGTTGTTGGTGAACTTCTGATAGTTGGGTCCAATCTATAGCAAATCTGTGCAATTAAGGTGGTTCTAAAGGCGAAGGGTTTTTTACATTCATATATTGTATGCATGGAGGTAAAACAACAACAAAAACAAACACCTTCCCCCCCCCCCCTCCATCTCCACCCCCATATACTTTCCAGAGCCCCATCTCCATCCAGCCCGGTACACAAGAGCCATACCAAGTTGGGGGAGGGGGGGGGGGACTGTCTACTACCAATAATGCCAGGACAACTGTTACTCCCAGAGGACAACTGTTTTTTCCCAGAGGACAACTGTTTTTTTTTTCCCAGAGGACAACTGTTTTTTTCCCAGAGGACAACTGTTTTTTTTTTCCCAGAGGACAACTGTTTTTTTTCCCAGAGGACAACTGTTTTTTCCCAGAGGACAACTGTTACTCCCAGAGGACAACTGTTACTCCCAGAGGACAACTGTTACTCCCAGAGGACAACTGTTACTCCCAGAGGTCAACTGTTACTCCCCAGAGGTCAACTGTTACTCCCAGAGGTCAACTGTTACTCCCAGAGGTCAACTGTTACTCCCAGAGGACAACTGTTACTCCCAGAGGACAACTGTTACTCCCAGAGACAGGACAACTGTTACTCCCAGTGCCCACAGCCTGGACCCCCCAAGATCTGATGGGACAGTAAACTATTCCTTTGTTGAAAAAGGTTTTGAGACTCCTTTAATTATTTATTAGTCAAGTTGTCACCCGTGGCTTATATAACAATTGTTAACAGGGGCGGACTGACCACTCTTTGCTTTTACCCATCATGAGATGTTTCTTGTGTGACACCTTGGTAATGAGACACCTTTTTATAGGCCATCAGTTGAGACTGAACCAGGGGCAGACTGACTATTTTGGAATCTCGGGCACTGCCCGAGGGCCCGGGGTCAGTGGGGGGCCCCATGAGATGCCCCTGGTACCTTTCATTGGCTTTTTTCAAAGGCTTTTTTGGGTGTTGGCGAGGACACAGGGGCCCCATGAGTTGTCAGTCCCGCTCCTGATTGTTAACATAGTTGTCGTCTTAGCGCTTATGTAATGATCATTTATATAGTCGAGTTGTGTGATGTGTTGCACAGCTGTGCCATACCCCAGAAAAACGGTGGGGGGGGGGGGGGCTCTGATCTGGAAATTGCCAAAGCAAGTGAAAGTAGGAAACAGACCAGATCTAACGGCCATATCTTTGAGAGTGTGGGAGGAAACCGTGTGCACCAGGAGGAAACCCACACAGGCACGGGGAGAACATGCAAACTCCAGGCAGATGATGCCATGGTTGGGATTTGAACCAGCAACCCTAGCGCTGCCAGGCGGAAGTGCTAACCATTCAGCTGCTAGTGTACAGGAACACTGACTTCTAATTGTGGACCGTTTTAGAGAATACCTGTCCTAAAAGAGATCTGGGGGCTGCCATTGCTGACCTCCTTCTGAAAGTGCCAGGTGCCTGGCTGTTTATTAGGTGGGGCCAGGTGCCTGGCTGTTTATTAGGTGGGGCCAGGTGCCTGGCTGTTTATTAGGTGGGGCCAGGTGCCTGGCTGTTTATTAGGTGGGGCCAGGTGCCTGGCTGTTTATTAGGTGGGGCCAGGTGCCTGGCTGTTTATTAGGTGGGGCCAGGTGCCTGGCTGTTTATTAGGTGGGGCCAGGTGCCTGGCTGTTTATTAGGTGGGGCCAGGTGCCTGGCTGTTTATTAGGTGGGGCCAGGTGCCTGGCTGTTTATTAGGTGGGGCCAGGTGCCTGGCTGTTTATTAGGTGGGGCCAGGTGCCTGGCTGTTTATTAGGTGGGGCCAGGTGCCTGGCTGTTTGTAGGTGGGGCCAGGTGCCTGGCTGTTTGTAGGTGGGGCCAGGTGCCTGGCTGTTTGTAGGTGGGGCCAGGTGCCTGGCTGTTTGTAGGTGGGGCCAGGTGCCTGGCTGTTTATTAGGTGGGGCCAGGTGCCTGGCTGTTTGTAGGTGGGGCCAGGTGCCTGGCTGTTTGTAGGTGGGGCCAGGTGCCTGGCTGTTTGTAGGTGGGGCCAGGTGCCTGGCTGTTTGTAGGTGGGGCCAGGTGCCTGGCTGTTTGTAGGTGGGGCCGGGATTGGACCTACCCACCAGGCGGAAGTGCTAACCATTTAGCCAGTACTGTAGGAAGAGGACATAGGGCATTGTATATGGACATTATAATTCGAAATGATCGCCCCACCGCAGCGGTGACACCGAAAGCTACATAGAGAGCACAAGGCGATGTATCAAGAAAGGCATCCCAGGGCGCATCAGCGATGTGAAAGAAGAAGTCGGGATGATGGCGAGGAGGATTTCAGTTCCACATGTCGAGGATACAAGGGTTTAACCACGCGCCTTGTGTACAAAGTAATCATCCCGAGCGGTGTCACATGTTCCGCGTACGCTCTTTACCAAGGTGACAGTCATGTATGGATACCATGGCTACAGGCGTAGTACCTGCTAATTGCAGGACACACAGACATCTATTGATTTAGTCACCACACAAACATGAGCTAATAACTTTACCTGACTTGCTGCTATTAAAATATTAGTAAACCTGCTGAGCAGTCGGTGAATGCATTCCGCCCCTACGGGTGTGTGCACAATGCCTGCTCCCCCCGCAGCCCACCGTGGTTCCCTCCGCCAGCACATACATATAAACCATCGGGGGTATACCATTCTGTGCGAGGAGGGGGGGCTGACCAGGCATTCTACTCAAAGGATACTTGAATCAGCCGGGTAGCACTCTCTCAATCAATGCACTTGTTGCTGGAAAGGTCAATCCATTCACTCCAGCTGCCCCCCCGAACCTCAGGTGGTGGGGTCACTATGAAGTTCATGCCCAACCAAACTTTATTTTTTTATTTATTTATAGTTTTTTTTTTTATAGTTTTTGGTCCATTAAATAAAAATGCATTTTTTTTCCCATGGAGTGGAAGGAAGGCAAAGCCCCGTGTGTGGGTGTGTTTAGAATACCCTGCTCCCCCCGCAGCCCACCGTGGTTCCCTCCGCCAGCACACACATATAAACCATCGGGGGTATACCACTCTGTGCGAGGAGGGGGGGCTGACCAGGCATTCCACACACTCAAAGGATACTTGAATCAGCCGGGTAGCAGTCTCTCAATGCACTTGCTGCTGGAAAGGTCAATCCATTCAATGTCCCCCCCCCCCCCCCAAGCCTCAGGTGGTGGGGTCGCTATGAAGTTCATACCCAACCAAACTTTTTTTTTTTTTAGTTTTTGGTCCATGAAAGGCAATCCCCCGCCCCACGCGGATGCAAGGGGTGTGCATACATGCAGCGGCAGGGGCAGTGAATGTTCCTGCTGCCTAGGACTGGCTGTCGGGTTCAGACGTTTATCCAAAACCACCTAAACTCATCCTTGGTCACAACCAAACAGTGTCACATGTACGGCTTTCGGTTCTCCAGGTTATAAAACAAAGTTTAGTAAAAAAAAAAAAAAAAAAAAAAGCAACACAAAAACCCCCAGCCCAAAAATGCTTTGAGACCCCAAAAGACCCACAAATACAAACGTAAACACACGTCAGGGCGCCTAAGAATGAAAATGTTGATTGTGTTACATAACGAGAGCAATAATTCCCGGCCCACTGCTCGTCATTAACTCTAACCAGGGGTCTCCAGACTGTGGACGGGGGGCGGGACGGGGCTCTTTGCTTGCTTTTATATGGCCCTTGGGCATTATTCCCCCACTGTCAGAAACAGTGGGGCAAAGTTCTTGCCACTGACACCTATGACGGGGCACCAACCCTCCTACTTACACCAATGACGGGGCACTATTCCTCCCACTGACACCAATGACGGGACACCAGCCCTCTTACTGACACCAATGACGGGGCACTATTACTCCCCACTGACACCAATGACGGGGCACTATTTCTCCCACTCACACCAATGACGGGGCACTATTCCTCCCGCTGACACCAATGATGGGGCACTATTCCTCCCGCTGACACCAATGATGGGGCACTATTCCTTCCACTGATACCAATGATGGGGCACTATTCCTCCCACTGACACCAATGACGGGGCACTATTCCTCCCACTGACACCAATGACGGGGCACTATTCCTCCCACTGACACCAATGATGGGGCACTATTCCCCCCACTGACATCAATGACGGGGCACTATTCCTCCCACTGACATCAATGATGGGGCACTATTCCTCCCACTGACACCAATGATGGGACACTATTCCTCCCACTGACACCAATGATGGGGCACTATTCCTCCCACTGACACCAATGACGGGGCACTATTCCTCCCACTGACACCAATGACGGGACACTATTCCTCCCACTGACGGGACACTATTCCTCCCACTGACACCAATGACGGGGCACTATTCCTCCCACCGAAACCAATGACGGGGCACTATTCCTCCCACCGACACCAATGACGGGGCACTATTCCTCCCACCGACACCAATGACGGGGCACTATTCCTCCCACCGACACCAATGACGGGGCACTATTCCTCCCACTGACAACAATAACGGGGCACTATTCCTCCCCACTGACAGCAATGATGAGGCACTATTCCTCCCACTGACACCAATGACGGGGCACTATTCCTCCCACTGACACCAATGATGGGACACTATTCCTCCCACTGACACCAATGACGGGCACTATTCCTCCCACTGACGGGGCACTATTCCTCCCCACTGACACCAATAACAGGGCACTATTCCTCCCCACTGACACCAATGATGGGGCACTATTCCTCCCACTGACACCAATAACGGGGCACTATTCCTCCCCACTGACACCAATGATGGAGCACTATTTCCCACTGACACCAATCACGGGGCACTATTCCTCCCACTGACACCAATGATGGGGCACTATTCCTCCCACTGACACCAATCACGGGGCACTATTCCTCCCACTGACACCAATGATGGGGCACTATTCCTCCCCACTGACACCAATGACGGGGCACTATTCCTCCCACTGACACCAATCACGGGGCACTATTCCTCCCACTGACACCAATCACGGGGCACTATTCCTCCCACTGACACCAATGACGGGGCACTATTCCTCCCACTGACACCAATGACGGGGCACTATTCCTCCCCACTGACACCAATGACGGGGCACTATTCCTCCCACTGACACCAATGATGGGGCACTATTCCTCCCACTGACACCAATGATGGGGGCACTATTCCTCCCACTGATACCAATGATGGGGCACTATTCCTCCCCACTGACACCAATGATGGGGCACTATTCCTCCCACTGATAGCAATGATGGGGCACTATTCCTCCAATGAATACCAATGATGGGGCACTATTCCTCCCACTGACACCAATGATGGGGCACTATTCCTTCCACTGACACCAATGATGAGGCACTATTCCTCCCACTGACACCAATGATGGGACACTATTCCTCCCACTGACACCAATGATGGGACACTATTCCTCCCACTGACACCAATGATGGGACACTATTCCTCCCACTGACACCAATGACGGGGCACTATTCCTCCCCGTAATACCAATGATGGGACCTTTTCTACTCCCACACGGCCCCCTAAGGTTTGAAGGACAGTAAACTGGCCCATTGCTTATAAAGCTTGGAGACCCCCTGCTCTAAACGGAGGACCTGTAGAGGGTTATAAAGTGCCACCTGTGGAATGTTTAGGGTACTAAAGGTTTTTTTTTGCCTGTTTTAACGGACGCACGCCATTTTTAGCCTCGACATGTTGGGTATCTATTTACTCGGCGCAATTCTCATCTTTTTTTACTTTCCCAAAAAATTAAGAAACATTGTTACCTTAAAGAGAAGTATAGTATTCATTAAGAACTGAGCAATCAAAACACCACTGATCACTCAGTTCTCCCCTTTGACGGTCAGTCTCCGGCTCTATGCTCCGCCCCTCCAGCGCTCACTGGATTGCTGGGGTGCGGGGGCGGCTGGCCCAGGGTCCCGGCGGATCGCTGAGAGGCCGAGCCAGCTGCCCGATCCAGGGTTCTGGGTGGATCCCGACAATATGGTCGGGATTCTTCCCTAGCCTGGACCGGCTCTGTAACCTCAGCCAACAGGGGGCTTTAGCCTGCTGTTGGCTGAAAACAAGTCACAGGAGTGCAGAACGAACTTAAAAAAAAATAAAGCGTTGGCTAGACTTCTCCTTTAACAATAACTTCGCATATTTTTTTTACTGATACGTGAACTTTGATAAATTGTTGCGCAAATATTGCGTGATATTAAAAAGAAAAAATTCTCTCTTAGGCCTGAAGACTACTTTAAACTCCTGAAAACTATAGATTTTCTGCATACGGGGACGTTGGAGAAATAAATGGTGGAAGTTCCAATTTTTTAATCTGTGCATTAAAAGAAAAAAAAAAAAAAAAAAACCGAATAAAAATAAATAAATAAAACACAAAAACATCTCTGGCAGTGAATGGGTTAAATGCCAAGTTCACTTTTTTTCAGAAAATAGCTTTTACAAAGCTGGACAGCTTTTAATACCTACTGCTGCCCCCCCCCCCCCCCCCCCCGGACTGAATAGGAAACGTTTTGGAAAAAGGTGGAAAAAAAAAAAATCCCTGTTGATCCTACCACGAGGGTCCTTGTTCAGGAACTTCCTGTCAACGAGACAACGCCCCGTCCTTGTCTCTAATGTTCTCCAATGTTGTCACGCGGCATTCCGATGAAGACTACAAAAAGTTACTTCAGCACACATTCCACAGCATGGCCCACTGTTGTCACCATTACTACACTCGCCCTGAGGGTAGGTTCACACCTCGTGCATTTACCGGCACGCACAGAAACGCGCTGCCCTGTAACAGACGCACGGTGCCGCCATTTTTTTTTTTTGTTTATGCTAATGCACGCACCAACCCGCACGGTGCTGCAGCGTCATGCGGTTCGCCGTGATGCAATTCTGAAAAAAGGGTCAGGGACCTCTTCTGCGCATTATTTTATTTATTTATTTCAGGTACTTATATAGCCGTCAGTTTACGCCGCGCTTTACATATATATTGTACATTCACATCAGTCCCCACCCCCGAGGAGCATACAATCTAAGGACCCTAACTCACATTCATACACATACTAGGGACAATTTAGACAGGAGCCAATTCACCTACCAGCATGTTTTTGGAGTGTGGGAGGAAACCCACACAGGCACAGGGAGAACATGCAAACTCCGAGCAGGTGGTTGGGATTCGAACCAACGACCCGAGTACTGCCAGACGGAAGTGCTAACCATTTAGCCACCGTGCATTGAAGGCCTTCCCTGCATGTTCAGTCACAACAAGCACCTAAAAAAATGCCATGCAGCCATTGCTGGGGGGGGGGGGCGGCATATAGACAGGAAGTGGCTGCAAAGAGGCTACAGGAGGTCAGCAGCACTGATACAGGGAGATCTATATTCAGATTTCCTTCCACATCTCAAACTCGTACACAGGGGCGGACTGACCATTTAGAAACTCAGGCACTGCCCGAGGTCAGTAGGGGATGCCCCTGGTACCTTTTTCATAGTCTTTTTTTGAGTTTGGGCAAGGACACAGGGGCCCCATGATCCCCTATTGCCCAGGGGTCCCATGAGTTTGCAGTCGGCCCTGATCATACACCGATTATTTTCATTTTGATCTGAACTGGCCCCCCGAATACCTGTGGAGGGGCATTAGAATGCAAGCTCAGGTAGTGTCCCTAGACAGGAAGGGAGGGGAAATTTCTCTGATGGGGACACAGGCAGAAACGGAGGAAAATAAAAACGCACTCCTGTTGTTCTAAAGATGTAATTAGCAAATCAGGAAACTAAAAGTGGTTGCTTGTGCAACGCAGCGTCCCAGTAGGTTGCTTGTGCAACGCAGCGTCCCAGTAGTTGTTTGCTTGTGCAACGCAGCGTCCCAGTAGGTTGCTTGTGCAACGCAGCGTCCCAGTAGGTTGCTTGTGCAACGCAGCGTCCCAGTAGGTTGCTTGTGTGTAACCAACGCAGCGTCCCAGTAGGTGAAAGGTGAAGACGGGTGAAGTCCTAATGACGGATTTCATCTCCCGAGTGGAATGCAGGTTATCGGTTTTATGGCAGGTGATGTTTGCAGTCATATAACAAACCTGTCTGTCTACATTCTGCAAAGAGGACAGCACACCCAACTGCCAACAAGCTCTACACCCCCCCACTCCCCCTCCTCTATACCTCTATCTTCCCCCCCCCACCCCCTCTCTCCCCCCCACCTCTATACCTCTCTCTCCCCCCCACCCCTCTCTCCTCCTCCCCCCCCACCTCTATAACCTCTCTCCCCCCCCCCACCTCTCTTCCCCCCCCCCACCCCTCTCTCCCCCCCACACCCCTATACCCCTCTCCTCCCCCCCACCCCCCCTCTCTTCCCCCCCCCCCCCCCTCTATACCTCTCACCTCCCCCCCCCCACCTCTCCCCCCCCCCCCCTCTATACCTTCTCTACCCCCCCCCCCCACTCTATACCCCTCTGCCCCCACCTCTCACCCCCCCCCCCCCCTCTATACCCTCTCTCCCCCCCCCCACCTCTATACCTCTCCCCTCCCTCCCCCCACCTCTATACCTCTCCCCCCCCCCACCTCTATACCCTCTCCTCCTCCCCCCCCACCTCTATACCTCTCTCCCCCCCCCACCTCTATACCTCTCTCCCCCCCCACCCCCTCTCTCCCTCCCCCCCCCCACCTCTAATACCTCCTCCCCCCCAACCCCCTCCTCCTCACCCCTCCCCCCCCACCTCTAAACCTCCACCCTCTCCCCCCACCTCCCTTTTTCTATACCTCCTCTCTCCCCCCTATCCCCCCACCTCTATACCTCTCTCCCCCCCCCCCCTATAACCTCCCCCACCCCCACCTCTATACCTCTCTCTCCCCCCCCCCCCCACCACCTCTATACCTCTCTCCCACCCCCCCCCCACCTCTATACCCTCTCCCCCCACCCCCACCTCCCCCTCCCCCCACCTCTATACCTCTCTCCCCCCCCCCCCCTCCCCCCTCTATACCCTCTATACCTCTCTCCTCTCTCCCCCCCCCCACCCTCTATACCTCTCTCCCCCCCCCCCACCTCTATACCTCTCTCTCCCCCCCCCCCCCCCCTCTCTCTCCTATAACCCTCTCTCCCCCACCCCCCCCAATGACCGAGATATGAGTGGGTGACCCCCTGTCAGGATGGCACGTACCAGAATGATGACTATTATTATAACAGCTTTATGTGATTATTATACATTTCCTCATCTCCTGGAATCAGATAATGACATGTGACCTCACCCCTACAATCATCACATTGACTCCACAGATAAGGAGAGAAGGGCTGTGATTGGTGCAGACAGCCGATAACAGTTGTTTCACCGATATGAAGGTGTGAACACACGGAAGATACGCTCGCTCACCACGGCAACCGTTCACCGACAACTTACAAGTTTCCATAGAAACGCTAAATACTTCCCATAGCAACACACAGATCTGTTGTCAATATTACGTTTACAAAGCACATCAGGAGGGGAACCTCCAGTGCTGGGACAACACGCGTCCGACATCACACTGCAGGAACCTCCAGTGCTGGGACAACGCGGTCCGACCATCACACTGCAGGGAACCTCCAGTGCTGGGACAAACGCTGTCCGACATCACACTGCGGGGAACCTCCAGTGCTGGGACAACGCGGTCCGACATCACACTGCGGGGAACCTCCAGTGCTGGGACAACGCGGTCCGACATCACAACTGCGGGGAACCTCCAGTGCTGGGACAAAAACAACGCGGTCCGACATCACACTGCGGGGAACCTCCAGTGCTGGGACAACGCGCGGTCCGACATCACACTGCGGGGAACCTCCAGTGCTGGGACAACGCGGTCCGACATCACACTGCGGGGAACCTCCAGTGCTGGGGACACAACGCTGTCCGACATCACACTGCGGGGAACCTCCAGTGCTGGGACAACGCGGTCCGACATCACACTGCAGGGAACCTCCAGTGCTGGGACAACGCGGTCCGACATCACACTGCGGGGAACCTCCAGTGCTGGGACAACGCGGTCCGACATCACACTGCGGGGAACCTCCAGTGCTGGGACAAACGCGGTCCGACATCACACTGCGGGGAACCTCCAGTGCTGGGACAACGCGGTCCGACATCACACTGCGGGGAACCTCCAGTGCTGGGACAACGCGGTCCGACATCACACTGCGGGGAACCTCCAGTGCTGGGACAACGCGGTCCGACATCACACTGCGGGGAACCTCCAGTGCTGGGACAACGCGGTCCGACATCACACTGCGGGGAACCTCCAGTGCTGGGACAACGCGGTCCGACATCACACTGCGGGGAACCTCCAGTGCTGGGAGACAACGCGGTCCGACATCACACTGCGGGGAACCTCCAGTGCTGGGACAACGCGGTCCGACATCACACTGCGGGGAACCTCCAGTGCTGGGACAACGCGGTCCGACATCACACTGTGCAGGGAACCTCCAGTGCTGGGACAACGCGGTCCGAATCACACTGCGGGGAACCTCCAGTGCAGGGACAACGCGGTCCGACATCACACTGCGGGGAACCTCCAGTGCTGGGACAACGCGGTCCGACCCCACACTGCGGGGAACCTCCAGTGCTGGGACAACGCGGTCCTCCACTGCGGGGAACCTCCAGTGCTGGGACATACGCGGTCCGACATCACACTGTCGCCCCGCGGGGAACCTCCAGTGCTGAGAAACGCGGTCCGACATCACACTGCGGGGAACCTCCACACTGAAAACAGCGTCCCCCCTCCGACAACATTCCACGCGGGGAACCTCCAGTGCTGAGGAGAACGCGGTCCACACATCAACATGTGCGGGTGTCCTGTGCTGGGACACAAGTGTCCGACATACGCGGTCCCCCCGACATACACTCCTCTGGGACAGCAATTCCCCCCCCCCAAACAGCGGGTCCTCTCACACAAGTGACCCCCCCCATACACTGCACCTCAAAAAGTAGGTCCCCCCCTCCTCATACATTCCTCTCACACACTGTCCCCCTCCTCGTACATTCCTCTCACACAGCGTCCCCCCCCCCATACATTCCTCTCACACAGCGTCCCCCCCCCATACACTTCCTCTCACACAGCGTCCCCCCCCCCATACATTCCTCTCACACACACAGCGTCCCCCCCCCCATACATTCCTCTCACACACACTGTCCCCCCCCCCCCTCAGTACATTCCTCTCACACACTGTCCCCCCCCCCCCCATCCTCGTACATACCCTCTCACACAGTGTCCCCCCCTCCCTTATACATTCCTCTCACCCCCCACACAGCGTACCCCCCCCTGCGCTCACCCCCCATCCCTCTCACACAGAGTCCCCCCCCCCCCCCATTCCTCTCACAACACATCCTCTCCATACCCCCCCCCCTCGTACATTCCTCTCAACTCACACTCGTATCCCCGTCCCCCCCCCCTCACCCACTCGTACATTCCTCTCACACACACTGTCCCCCCCCCCTCGTACCATCCTCTCACAACTGTCCACCCCTAACCCTCCCCCCCCTCCTCTCTACACACTGTACATTCCTCTCACACACACGTCCCCCCCCCCCCCCCCCTCCACTTCCTCTCGTACATTCCTCCTCACACACTGTCCCCCCCCCCCCCCCCCTCGTAACATTCACATTCCTCCACCACACTGTCCCCCCCCCCCCCCCTCTCCCACATTCCCCCTCACACACTGTCCCCCCCCCCCCCCCCTCGTACATTTCCTCCATCTGTCACACTGTCCCCCCCCCCTCCTCGTACATTCCTCTCACACACTGTCCCCCCCCCCCCGTACATTCCTCTCACACACTGTCACCCCCCCCCCCCCCTCGTACATTCCTCTCACACACTGTCCCCCCCCCCCCCTCGTACATTCCTCTCACACACTGTCCCCCCCCCCCCCTCGTACATTCCTCTCCGCGACCACACTGTCCCCCACCCTCCCCCCCCCCCCCGTACATTCCTCTCACACACTGTCCTCCCCCCCCCCCTCGTACATTCCTCTCACACACTGTCCCCCCCCCCCCCCCCTCGTACATTCCTCTCACACACTGTCCCCCCCCCCCTCGTACATTCCTCTCACACACTGTCCCCCCCCCCCCTCGTCACATTCCTCTACATTCCTCTCCCCCCCCCCCCCCCCCTCGTACATTCCTCTCACACACTGTCCCCCCCCCCCTCGTACACATTCCTCTCACACACTGTCCCCCCCCCTCCCCCCCCCCCTCGTACATTCCCTCTCACACACTGTCCCCCCCCCCCCCCGTCCTCGTACATTCCTCCACACACTGCCCTCCGTACATTCCCCCCCCCCCCCCCCCCCTCGTACATTCCTCTCACACTGTCCTGTCCCATCCCCCCCCCCTCCTCGTACATTCCTCTCACACACACTGTCCCCCCCCCCCCCTCGTACATTCCTCTCACACACTGTCCCCCCCCCCCCCTCGTACATTCCTCTCACACACTGTCCCCCCCCCCCCGTACATTCCTCTACATTCCTCCCCCCCCTCACATTCCTCTCACACACTGTCCCCCCCCCCCCCCTCGTACATTCCTCTCAACACACCTGTCCCCCCCCCCCCCCTCGTACATTCCTCTCACACACTGTCCTCCCCCCCCTCCCTCGTACATTCCTCTCACACACTGTCCCCCCCCCCCCTCCTCGTACATTCCTCTCACACACTGTCCCCCCCCCCCCCTCGTACATTCCTCTCACACACTGTCCCCCCCCCCCCTCGTACATTCCTCTCACACACTGTCCCCCCCCCCCCCTCCTCGTACATTCCTCTCACACACTGTCCCCCCCCCCCCTCGTACATTCCGCTCTCACACACACCCCCCCCCCCCCCTCGTACATTCCTCTCACACACTGTCCTCCCCCCCCCCCCTCGTACATTCCTCTCACACACTGTCCCCCCCCCCCTCCTCGTACATTCCTCTCACACACACTGTCCCCCCCCCTCGTACATTCCTCTCACACACTGTCCTGTCCCCCCCCCCCCTCGTACATTCCTCTCACACACTGTCCTCCCCCCCCCCTCGTCGTACATTCCTCTCACACACCGTCCCCCCCCTCCTCGTACATTCCTCTCACACACCTGTCCCCCCCCCCCTCCTCGTACATTCCTCTCATTACCTCACACACACTGTCCCCCCCCCCCCTCGTACATTCCTCTCACACACTGTCCCCCCCCCCCCCCCCTCGTACATTCCTCTCACACACTGTCCCCCTCCCCCCCCTCGTACATTCCTCTCACACACTGTCCCCCCCCCCCCTCGTACATTCCTCTCACACACTCCCCCCCCCCCGTACCCCCACCCCCCCCCCTCGTACATTCCTCTCACACACTGTCCTTCCCCCCCTCCTCGTACATTCCTCACACACCGTCCCCCCCTCCACACATGTCCTCTCCACACCCCCCCCCCCTCGTACATTCCTCTCACACACTGTCCCCCCCCCCCCCTCGTACATTCCTCTCACACACACTCGTACCTCCACCACCCCCCCCCCCTCCTCGTACATTCCTCTCACACACCTGTCCCCCCCTCCTCGTACATTCCTCTCACACACACTGTCCTCCCCCCCCTCCTCAACACAACATTCCTCCCACATTTCCTCACACCACCCCCCCCCCTCCTCGTACATTCCCTCACACACACCGTCCCCCCCTCCTCGTACATTCCTCTCACACACACTGTCCCCCCCTCCTCGTACATTCCTCACACACACTGTCCCCCCCTCCTCGTACATTCCTCTCACACACACTGTCCCCCCCCCCTCCTCGTACATTCCTCACACACACACACTGTCCCCCCCCCTCCTCGTACATTCCTCTCACACACTGTCCCCCCCCCCCCTCCTCGTACATTCCTCACACACACACTGTCCCCCCCCCCTCCTCGTACATTCCCTCTCACACACGTCCCCCCCCCTCCCCGTACATTCCTCTCACACACACCGTCCCCCCCCTCCTCGTACATTCCTCTCACACACCGTCCCCCCCCCCCCTCCTCGTACATTCCTCTCACACACTGTCCCCCCCCTCCTCCGTACATTCCTCTCACACACACCGTCCCCCCCCCCCCTCCTCGTACATTCCTCTCACACACACCGTCCCCCCCCTCCTCGTACATTCCCTCACACACACCGTCCCCCCCCCCCTCCTCGTACATTCCTCTCACACAACCTCCACCCCCCCCCTCCTCGTACATTCCTCTCACACACACACCGTCCCCCCCCTCCTCGTACATTCCTCTCACACGTCCCCCCCCACCTCGTACCCCACCCCTCCCCCCCTCCGTACATTCCTCACACACACCGTCCCCCCCCTCCTCGTACATTCCTCTCACACACACCGTCCCCCCCCCCTCCTCGTACATTCCTCTCACACACACCGTCCCCCCCTCCTCGTACATTCCTCTCACACACACTGTCCCCCCCTCCTCGTACATTCCTCACACACACACTGTCCCCCCCTCCTCGTACATTCCTCACACACACACTGTACCCCCCCCCCTCCTCGTACATTCCTCACACACACACTGTCCCCCCCTCCTCGTACATTCTCTCACACACACCGTCCCCCCCTCCTCGTACATTCCTCACACACACACTGTCCCCCCCCCCCCTCCTCGTACATTCCTCACACACACCGTCCCCCCCTCCTCGTACATTCCTCACACACACCGTCCCCCCCTCCTCGTACATTCCTCACACACACCTGTCCCCCCCCTCCTCGTACATTCCTCACACACACCGTCCCCCCCTCCTCGTACATTCCTCTCACACACACTGTCCCCCCCCCCTCCTCGTACATTCCTCTCACACACTGTCCCCCCTCCCGTACATTCCTCTCACATTCCCTCCCCGCATTCCCTCACACTGTCCCCCCCCTCGTACCCCCCCTCCCCCTCGTACATTCCTCCTCACACACTGTCCCCCCCCCCCCTCCTCGTACATTCCTCTCACACACTGTCCCCCCCTCCTCGTACATTCCTCTCACACACTGTCCCCCCCTCCTCGTACATTCCTCTCACACACTGTCCCCCCCCTCCTCCTTACATTCCTCTCACACACCGTCCCCCCCTCCTCGTACATTCCTCTCACACCGTCCCCCCCCCTCCTCGTACATTCCCCCCACCCCCCCCCCCCCCTCCTCTTACATTCCTCTCACACCCCCCCCCCCCTCGTACATTCCTCTCACACTGTCCCCCCCCCTCGTACATTCCTCACACTGTCCCCCCCCCCTTACATTCCTCTCACACACTGTCCCCCCCTCGTACATTCCTCTGGGGTCCCCCCCCCCCCCCCTCGTACATTCCTCTCTCACACTGTCCCCCCCCCTCGTACATTCCTCCACACTGTCCCCCCCCCTCGTACATTCCTCCACACTGTCCCCCCCTCCTCTTACATTCCTCTCGCACTGTCCCCCCCCCCTCCTCTTACATTCCTCTCACACACCGTCCCCCCCCCCTCCTCTTACATTCCTCTCACACACACCGTCCCCCCTCCTCGTACATTCCTCACACACACCGTCCCCCCTCCTCGTACATTCCTCTCACACTGTCCCCCCCCTCCTCTTACATTCCTCTCACACACCGTCCCCCCCCTCCTCGTACATTCCTCACACACTGTCCCCCCCCTCCTCGTACATTCCTCACACACACTGTCCCCCCCCCCTCCTCGTACATTCCTCACACACTGTCCCCCCCCTCCTCGTACATTCCTCACACACTGTCCCCCCCCTCCTCGTACATTCCTCACACACGTCCCCCCCCCCTCCTCGTACATTCCTCTCACACTGTCCCCCCCTCCTCTTACATTCCTCTCACACACCGTCCCCCCCCCCCTAATTCCTCTTACATTCCTCTCACCACACCGTCCCCCCCTCCTCTTACATTCCTCTCAGCCGTGAAATAAAGACACCGTCCCCCCCTCCTCGTACATTCCTCTCACACACCCCACCGGTCCCCCCCTCCTCTTACATTCCTCTCACACCGTCCCCCCTCCTCGTACATTCCTCACACACCACCGTCCCCCCCTCCTCATGCTTTCTCTCCCCCTCCTCCTCAGGCACTGTCCCCCCCTCTCCATTGGTGGGGCCCCCGGGGTGTCTCCTCTCACCTGGGGAGTAGAGTTCTGCCAGCTCCCGGGCCCCAGCGTGCTGGGGGCCCCACCTCGGGCTGCCCTCCCTGCAGGGCTCGGCCAGGTCACTCTCGGCCATCGGGCAGAGCCGGGGCTCACTGTCGGCTCCTCCGTGCGCCGTCCTCGCCATCTTCCCGGCCAGCCAATCGCAGAAGCCGCCGTACCCTGCTCGCCACCTGATTGGGGGAGTGTCGAAAGGGGGCGGGAAGCTCCGGCCAATAGACGGGGTAGGGGCTGACAGGCTGGCCAATCGTCGCTCCCCCACGCAAGGTAGGCATGTGATACTCGGCCAATAGAAGAGAGAAGGTGAGGAGCCCAGTGGGCGGCTGCCCGAGGCCTGGAGGAGAGGGCACGCCCCCAAAAATAACACACACCCCGCACGGTCACACCCACCCATGCCACACGCCCAGCTGTCACATAGTAGGCGCGCGACCAGTACAATTGATAAATTTCGTTTCCTCTTTGTATCGACGGCCCCGCCCACGGGAGTCAACAATCGCGGCTGAATGGCTGGAAGGGAAGGAGGGAGGGGCGGCACCTTCTATAACATCCTCGTCTGCTCCGAGAGTGACAGGTAGAGAGTGCAGGCCAGGTGTCAGGGACCAGGAGAACTCACAAAGTGTGCCTGGATGGCTGGGAGCTGCTATAAGCGTGATAAGAGAGGGTCACAGAGACTGAGGACACGATACAGGAGACGGTCAGAGACTGAGGACACGATACAGGAGACGGACGGATCAGAGACTGAGGACACGATACAGGAGACGGTCAGAGACTGAGGACACGATACAGGAGACGGTCAGAGACTGAGGACACGATACAGGAGACGGTCAGAGACTGAGGACACGATACAGGAGACGGTCAGAGACTTCGGACACGATACAGGAGACGGTCAGAGACTGCGGACACGATACAGGAGACGGTCAGAGACTGAGGACACGGTACAGGAGACGGTCAGAGACTGAGGACACGGTACAGGAGACGGTCAGAGACTGAGGACGCGGTACAGGAGACGGTCAGAGACTGAGGACACGGTACAGGAGACGGTCAGAGACTGAGGACGCGGTACAGGAGACGGTCAGAGACTGAGGACACGATACAGGAGACGGTCAGAGACTGAGGACACGATACAGGAGACGGGTCAGAGACCGAGGACACGATACAGGAGACGGTCAGAGACCGAGGACACGATACAGGAGACGGTCAGAGACCGAGGCACGATACAGGAGACGGTCAGAGACCGAGGACACGATACAGGAGACGGTCAGAGACCGAGGACACGATACAGGAGACGGTCAGAGACCGAGGACACGATACAGGAGACGGTCTCAGAGACCGAGGACACGATACAGGAGACGGTCAGAGACCGAGGACACGATACAGGAGACGGTCAGAGACCGAAGACACGATACAGGAGACGGTCAGAGACCGAGGACACGATACAGGAGACGGTCAGAGACCGAGGACACGATACAGGAGACGGTCAGAGACCGAGGACACGATACAGGAGACGGTCAGAGACGAGGACACGATACAGGAGACGGTCAGAGACCGAGGACACGATACAGGAGACGGTCAGAGACCGAGGACACGATACAGGAGACGGTCAGAGACCGAGGACACACGATACAGGAGACGGTCAGAGACCGAGACCGAGACGGACACGAGGACACGATACAGGAGACGGTCAGAGACCGAGGACACGATACAGGAGACAGGAGACGGTCAGAGACCGAGGAGGACACGATACAGGAGACGGTCAGAGACCGAGGACACGATACAGGAGACACGATACAGACCGAGACGGTCAGGAGACGGTCAGACCGAGGACACGATACAGGAGACGGTCAGAGACCGAGGACACGATACAGGAGACGGTCAGAGACCGAGGACACGATACAGGGAGACGGTCAGAGACCGAGGACACGATACAGGAGACGGTCAGAGACCGAGGACACGATACAGGAGACGGTCAGAGACCGAGGACACGATACAGGAGACGGTCAGAGACCGAGGACACGATACAGGAGACGGTCAGAGACCGAAGACACGATACAGGAGACGGTCAGAGACCGAAGACACGATACAGGAGACGGTCAGAGACCGAAGACACGATACAGGAGACGGTCAGAGACCGAAGACACGATACAGGAGACGGTCAGAGACCGAAGACACGATACAGGAGACGGTCAGAGACCGAAGACACGATACAGGAGACGGTCAGAGACCGAAGACACGATACAGGAGACGGTCAGAGACCGAAGACACGATACAGGAGACGGTCAGAGACCGAAGACACGATACAGGAGACGGTCAGAGACCGAAGACACGATACAGGAGACGGTCAGAGGCTGCGGACGCACTACAGGAGATAGTCAGAGGCTGCGGACGCACTACATAGGGCGGTCAGATAGTGCAGACGTGATACAGGAGACGGCCAGAGAATACGGAGATGGTACTAGGGGCGGTCAGAGACTGCGGACTGACTACAGGGGGCGGTCAGAAACTGCGGACGCACTACAGGGGGATGTCAGAGACTGCAGACGCACTACAGGGGGCAGTCACAGACTTCAGACGCCCTACAGGAGATGGGCATGGACTGCGGACGCACTACAGGGAACGGTCAGAAACTGTGGACACGTTACAGGAGATGGTCAGAGACTGCGGACACACTACAGGAGACGGTCAGAGGCTGCGGACACACTACAGGGGATGGTCAGAGACTGCAGTCATACTACAGGAGACGGTCAGAGACTGCAGACGTGACACAGGAGAGGGGATGTCACGTCTTGAACAAAAATGAGCTGCATGGTCGAGTTGCCAGAAAGAAACCTTTATTGTGCCAGAGCCACAAAACACATTGTAACCGTATCCCCACACTATATTCCTTCCCATACACACTACTACTCTACATATACTGTACATACATCCCCATACATACTGTACTATAACTCCTCCCATGTGGTACATACACTACATACATCCCCATACATACTGTACTATTACTCCTCCCATGTGGTACATACACTACATACATCCCCATACATACTGTACTATTACTCCTCCCATGTGGTACACACACTACATACATCCCCATACATACTGTACTATTACTCCTCCCATGTGGTACACACACTACATACATCCCCATACATACTGTACTATTACTCCTCCCATGTGGTACACACACTACATACATCCCCATACATACTGTACTATTACTCCTCCCATGTGGTACGTAAACTACATACCTCCCCAAAAAATGCATCCATTCCCCCTCCCACCTCTTGTACATACACCACATACCCTCACATATCACCCTACTAGTACCCGCTCCATATTCCTCCTATACTACATGCTCTCATATATTCTTTTATACTTCACCTATACTGTACCTAAAACTACACATCCTCAGAAACTGTTACTTCTCATACTGTATATGTACTACATACCTTTCCATACATGTCACCCCCCTCGCCATGCTGCACATACACTACATACCCTCATATAATATCAACCAAACAGTATTCTCCGCTCCTCGCACGACCTCCTGCTCCCTAGTCTCCTCCTCCCATGCTCGTCTCCAGGACTTCTCCAGAGGTTCCCCATCCTCTGGAACTCTCTACCCAATTTATCAGACTATCACCTACTCTGCTCACTTTTAGGCGATCTCTGAAAACCTCTCTCTTCAGGGAAGCCTATGCTGCCCTCCGCTAATAACGGAATCTTTTATTCCTCCTACCAGTCCATCCCCCACAGTTATTACCTTTTTGTATCACTAGCCCCTCCCTCTTAGATTGTAAGCTCCCAGGATCAGGCCCTCCTAACCCTCTTATATTGAACTGTATTGTCTCCCATTATATTGTACAGCGCTGAGTAAACTGTTGGCACCATAAATCCTGTATAATAATAAAACCTATTACCCCATACAATCCATACATACACGGTACACATTCTGAACACCCCTATTTATATCATTTACTATATAGCCCCCATTCTGTACATATTATCCATACGCCTCTACCACTGTACATGCCCCCCCCCCCCAATCTCATGCTCCTGTGTACCGTCCACTCATGCTTACTCCCTTGATATACTCCACCTATGGTCCTATACCCCCCTCTATACATACACTGTCCCCACACTAGCACACTCCATTTTCATCTCAGCTTCAAGTTCAGCACATTTCCTGCTCTGCCAATCTCACCGCTGAATGAGAAGAGGACTGGACAAGAAAATGTATGAGGAAAAAAAGAGCCAATAAATTGGGCCAATAAACCGGAGATCAGTGAGAGAAGGACCCCATTACACCGGAGGTTAGTGGGAGAAGGGTTCCATTACACCGGAGGTTAGTGGGAGAAGGGCCCCATTACACCGGAGGTTAGTGGGAGAAAGGCCCCATTACACCGGAGGTTAGTGAGAGAAGGGTTTCATTACACTGGAGGTTAGTGGGAGAAGGGCCCCATTACACCGGAGGTTAGTGGGAGAAGGGCCCCATTACACCGGAGGTTAGTGGGAGAAGGGCCCCATTACACCGGAGGTTAGTGAGAGAAGGGTTTCATTACACCGGAGGTTAGTGGGAGAAGGGCCCCATTACACCGGAGGTTAGTGAGAGAAGGGTTTCATTACACCGGAGGTTAGTGGGAGAAGGGCCCCATTACACCGGAGGTTAGTAGGAGAAGGGTTCCATTACACCGGAGGTTACTGAGAGAAGGGTTCCATTACACCGGAGGTTAGTAGGAGAAGGGCCCCAGTACACTGGAGGTTAGTAGGAGAAGGGCCCCCATTACACCGGAGGTTAGTAGGAGAAGGGCCCCATTACACCGGAGGTTAGTGGGAGAAGGGCCCCATTACACCGGAGGTTAGTGGGAGAAGGGTTCCATTACACCGGAGGTTAGTGGGAGAAGGGCCCCATTACACCGGAGGTTAGTGGGAGAAGGGTTCCATTACACCGGAGGTTAGTAGGAGAAGGGCCCCATTACACCGGAGGTTAGTGGGAGAAGGGCCCCATTACACCGGAGGTTAGTGGGAGAAGGGTTCTATTACACCGGAGGTTAGTGGGAGAAGGGCCCCATTACACCAAAGGTTAGTGGGAGAAGGGCCCCATTACACCGTAGGTTAGGGGAGAAAGGCCCCATTACACCGGAGGTTAGTGGGAGAAGGGCCCCATTACACCGGAGGTTAGTGGGAGAAGGGCCCCATTACACCGTAGGTTAGTGGGAGAAGGGCCCCATTACACCGGAGGTTAGTGGGAGAAGGGTTCCATTACACCGGAGGTTAGTGGGAGAAGGGCCCCATTACACCGGAGGTTAGTGGGAGAAGGGCCCCATTACACCGGAGGTTAATGAGAGAAGGGCCCCATTACACCGGAGGTTAGTGGGGAGAAGGGCCCCATTGCACCGGAGGTTAGTGAGAGAAGGGCCCCATTACACCGGAGGTTAGTGGGAGAAGGGTTCCATTACACTGGTGATCAGTGGGAGAAGGGTTCCATTACACCGGAGGTTAGTGGGAGAAGGGCCCCATTACACTGGAGGTTAGTGGGAGAAGGGCCCCATTACACCGGAGGTTATGGGAGAAGGGCCCCATTACATTGGAGGTTAGTGAAAGAAGGGCCCCATTACACCGGAGGTTAGTGGGAGAAGGGTTCCATTACACCGGAGGTTAGTAGGAGAAGGGTTCCATTACACAGGAGGTTAGTAGGAGAAGGGTTCCATTACACAGGAGGTTAGTAGGAGAAGGGCCCCATTACACAGGAGGTTAGTAGAAGGGCCCCATTACACTGGTGATCAGTGGGAGAAGGGTTCCATTACACTGGAGATTAGTAGGAGAAGGGCTCCATTACACCGGAGGTTAGTAGGAGAAGGGCCCCATTACACTGGTGATCAGTGGGAGAAGGGTTCCATTACACTGGTGATCAGTGGGAGAAGGGTTCCATTACACTGGAGGTTAGTAGGAGAAGGGCCCCATTACACCAGAGGTTAGTAGGAGAAGGGCCCCATTACACTGGAGGTTAGTAGGAGAAGGGCCCCATTACCAGAGGTTAGTAGTAGAAGGGCCCCATTACACCGGAGGTTAGTAGGAGAAGGGCCCCATTACACCGGAGGTTAGTAGGAGAAGGGCCCCATTACACCGGAGGTTAGAAGGGCCCCATTACACCGGAGGTTAGTAGGAGAGAAGGGCCCCATTACACTGGTGATCAGTGGGAGAAGGGTTCCATTACACTGGTGATCAGTGGGAGAAGGGTTCCATTACACTGGAGGTTAGTAGGAGAAGGGCCCCATTACACCAGAGGTTAGTAGAAGGGCCCCATTACACCGGAGGTTAGTAGGAGAAGGGCCCCATTACACCAGAGGTTAGTAGAGAAGGGCCCCATTACACCAGGTTAGTAGAAGGGCCCCATTACACGGAGGTTAGTAGGAGAAGGGCCCCATTACACGGAGGTTAGTAGGAGAAGGGCCCCATTACACCGGAGGTTAGGAGAAGGGCCCCATTTACACCGGAGGTTAGTAGGAGAAGGGCCCCATTACACTGGTGATCAGTGGGAGAAGGGTTCCATTACACTGGAGGTTAGTAGGAGAAGGGCCCCATTACATCAGAGGTTAGTAGAAGGGCCCCATTACACCGGAGGTTAGTAGGAGAAGGGCCCCATTACACCAGAGGTTAGTAGAAGGGCCCCATTACACCGGAGGTTAGTAGGAGAAGGGCCCCATTACACAGGAGGTTAGTAGGAGAAGGGCCCCATTACACCGGAGGTTAGTAGAAGGGCCCCATTACACCGGAGGTTAGTAGGAGAAGGGCCCCATTACACTGGTGATCAGTGGGAGAAAGGGCCCCATTACACTGGAGGTTAGTAGGAGAAGGGCCCCATTACATCAGAGGTTAGTAGGAGAAGGGCCCCATTACACCAGAGGTTAGTAGAAGGGCCCCATTACACCAGAGGTTAGTAGAAGGGCCCCATTACACCGGAGGTTAGTAGGAGAAGGGCCCCATTACACCGGAGGTTAGTAGGAGAAGGGCCCCATTACACCGGAGGTTAGTAGGAGAAGGGCCCCATTACACCGGAGGTTAGTAGAAGGGCCCCGTTACACTGGAGGTCAGTGGGAAGAATGCGCCCTTACAGATCGCTAGAACAATAATTGATGATTGCCATCAGTGGTGACATATCCAAGCAGCAGACACTTCTCAGGGAACTACTAGCAACCTCTGGAGTAACCTTGGTTTAGAAAGACTGGTATAGAGGAAGACACGGAGCGCCCCCTGCTGCCCCACCCCAGACATGCACATAAGATACCATTCTATGGTCTGCAGCAGAAGTACATCGTTCAGAAAGATCTTTTCTAGTAAAACCTGCACCCAAGGTAATCCAAAATGTTTTCTCCAACCACTGAGCACTGCAAGATCTGGAAAAGTCTGGGGCTAACAAAAACAGAATTTCCTACTTTGGGGTGAGCATTTAAAATGGAACTTTAGTCAAATTAAATCCTGATAGAGGACTTTAGTCTGGCTCCTTTTGTAGGTATAGCTATGTAAAACATTAAAAATAATGTATCATTCTACTCTGCACATGCTCAGTTGCTCTTTATTTTTCAGCACTGTGCCAAAAATGTAGGTGTGGATCTGCTGACAGACTAAAGATTTACAGCTGCTCAGGGGGCTCTGGGCTTCAGCAAAATGGCCGCCTCCAGCAAAAAGAAAGAGGAGCAATAATGGAGGCAATTTACAGCACGCACTGATTTTGGTAGAATAACTATTAATATGGAATGGATGCTTCTTGCTAAAGAACATTATTTTGTATGAAGTTGATATGAGTAAAAGCTCTGCTTTAAACGGAAGAAAAGCCCAACAATAACGGTTTAATAGAAATGCTCCCTCCTCCTCCTCCTCCTGCTCCTCCTCGTACCTATCCTGCATGCCCGGTGTAAAAAAAGATCTGTATACGGTTTTTAATCTGCTCCAGTCCAGTCATGTGGTCCTGCAGCTCTGGATCCCCTGGGCAAGGAAGTGCTCAACAATGGCTGTGAATTTCCAGAGCTGGGAAGTCGACCATAGGCTCAAAATGTAGAAGAATTGTAAAAGGAAATCCCCCCCAAAAAAATCAACACAACTCCGCATGAACGTAACTTTTATTCAGCTCAACAAGAGATGTAGTTTAACAAATCAACCAAAATTGCTGTGTTTGTGAATTTCCCTGACCTGCACACACCTCTCTCCCAATGTGGAGACTGTCAGGAAACTTCAGGAACTTTTATTGTTGACAATAAAATAATCTGCATCTCTCTGCTACTGAAATGAACCCTTCCAGGCCTGATCATGTCGGAAATTCACTGGCTGTATGCAGATATTTTGAAATCTTATAATTTAAACAAGTCTAGATAAAGAACCAATATAAAACAGATAACCTACATATGTACAATGGGGCTGGGTTAGCTCCCCTTGGGGGGCTTCACGTGTTTCTTGCTGTGACTCTTCATACCCTGTAAGCACAGGTTTTCGTTTCACGCTCCCTTCTCCTTTTTTTTTTTTTTCAGAGGGTGCCCTGCCTAGACAAAGTACCCCTTGGGCACCCCCATACCTGTCAACACACAGCTTAGCAATTTCTAGATATCCCCTAAAATGACCTGGTGTATTGTACCTGCTTCTAGCTGCTCCACCTCCTCTATCCCTGACACTTCAATGCTAATGACTCTGCCGTCTTCTGCCTCCACTGGGAGGAGGTGGTACTCTGTCACAGAGGTCGCCTCCTCGGCCCCGCTGATCACAAAGTGGATTTGTGTCTCTTGTTCCGCTGGTAGAACCTGCCAAGTGTACTCCTCCGCCTGGGCCCCAACCACCGGCTCCTGCTCCTCAAAGTTCACCTGATCGCTCTGCAAATAAAGAAAAAAGACAAGGCAAATTTATTTTCACTTAATGGAAGCTATAGTGCAAGTTTTGCCCATTTAAGCACCTCACCCTCCTGGCCACTCTCACAGCAAGCCAGATGTCAGACAACAACCCCGGTTGAATCAGTCAAAAAGTTTAGAAATATTTGATGGAACACAGGAGACAACATTACATTATTTTTAAAAGACCAATTAGTAGAGGAAATTTCTTTAAGTATGCCAGTCTCAACCTAACTAGTCTTAAAGTGGTTTTTAAATACTAAAGGTTTTTAACCTACATGCATAAAAAACCTCCTGTGTGCTGTGCCCCCCCCTCCCCCAGACCCCTCTAATACTTTCCTGAGCCCGATCTCGATCCAGAGCTGTGCACTACAGCAAAGGCTCTCCTGGGTCTCAGGTCTCTCTCTCCCCATTGGCTGAGACATTGGCTGCCACTCACAGCCAGTGAGGAGGGGGGGGGGGCTGAGCTGCTCTCTGTGTGTCTTATAGACACAGAGCAGGGCTTGGGAGCGAGTATGCACAAGTGGCACTCAGGAGGGAGGAGGAGCCTGGAGCGCTGGTCGGTGGACACGACAGCAGGATCAGGACTGTTCTGAGCAAAGCCACTGCACAGTGCAGATAAGTAGAACATGTTTGTTTGTTTTTAAGAGCTTTAAATATCACTTTAAAAATGTCTCCTCCCCTTCCTAATACCTATGCTGCCTAACTTGTGTAAAAAAAAAAAAAAAAGAAGAAAAGAAAAGAAGGTGTATATATTTTCCTATTTTCAGCCCAGTCTAGTCATGTGATCCCCTATGTCAGCCAACAGCAGCTGCAGGGAAGAGAGCGCACTTGACAACGACTGGGATTGACGTGGTGGCATCACCCATAGGCTCCTATGTCACAGTCATTGTCAGCACTGCCTCCTCTCCCCTGCAGCCACTGCTGACTGACACAAAGCAGCCAAATCACGTGATCAGACAGGACTCAGCTGATAATAGCTAAGCAAATACATTTTTTTTTTTTATATAGCTTAGTCAGCATAGGTGTTAGGAGGGGGGAGGGGGCATTCTGAAGACTACTTAGGTTTGGGCTGGAATCCCACCTTAACATTCTCTTCTGCATCTCCAATATCAGAAATGCCCCATCTTAAAATTTAGACATAGTGCCTTGAATTGGCCAAATGTAACAGTTGCTCTGGTTTACAGCAACTGGATCTTTCATATTAGCAGTGCAGTATGGGGGAATGAAAGGCAGGATGTTCAACAAAGACAGGTGCTCTTCAGCCACTGTGGGTCTGGATCTCTGCCTCTCTTACCTGACTCTTCTCAGTGATTTTTCTCCTTTTTACCCTCGGGGCGATTGATTTGATGGGCTTTTCATTTCTGTGAGACTTCTGATGTTCACGGAGGACAAACCGTTCCCGAAACGTGGCGGGACAGAAACGGCACTTCAGCTCGGTCTCTGAGTGAGAATGCTGCTTCCGCAGGTGAATGTCTGTAACATAAGAGAACAGGTCACAAATAAATATGTGTGCCTAGATACACCGGCAGTATAAGTGGATTTACATTTTAAATCATTCCTATATAAAGCTGGTATTGTATGTATGTATGTATGTATGTATGTATGTATGTATTTTTTTGTATGGGCCATACCTTTTGGATCCCTGTGGAACTTGGAAATCACTATAGTAGATACGTCTACTACAATGATCTCCACTAGCTACCAATTGCAGAAATTGCATTGAAAAAATGCAAAGTGTTCTTCGAATTGCATCCAAGCGAGCAACCTCCAGTGTTCACAATGCAGCAGGACAGCTGCTCAGCTCAGGAATCAGTAGCTCGACTCCTTCCCAGACCTGACAATATGCCTTGGCAAAGGTATAGGATTCACTGCCCCCAATTCAGGGCTTGGGAGCAGCAAATCCTATATATTTGCCAAGGTATATTAATCGGGTCTGGGAAGGAGGCGAGTCAGCAATATACTCACTCAGGCTGTGCTTCCCGGTCAGGACGGTTTTACACAGAGGACAGTTTAATTTTGGAAGTTCTTTGGTGTGTTTTCGCTGGATGTGCATCAACATGCTGGTCTTCTGCGTGAACTTGGCCTCACATACACTGCATGTAAAAGGCTTCTCTCCTGAGAAAGGAAAAAGGAAGGGGGGGGGTAAATCAATAAGAATCAGCAAATGCTGGACAGAATATTATAGTGATCTGACACCATCCACTGTGATGGCAATTAAAGTAGATGAAAACCCAATCACTACCATCTCATGAGGTTTAACACATTCATGTAAAATTTTAGAAGTCACTTTCAGTACTTTTGCTTTCGTTCAAATTTCTGGTGATCCTTCAATGAAGGTCCTTGTCAGGTGCTTGCTGTTATACAGTGTCAACACTGAAGGAGACTTACTAAATTTAGAGGGTGCAAAATCTGGAGCAGCTCTGCATAGAAACCAATCAGCTTCCAGGTTTTGTCAAAGCTTAAAGCGGAGCTCCTCCCCAAAAGGGGAAGTTCCGCTTTAAGTATTTGTCCCCCACTCCCCATTAAGGATTGGAACTTTTGGGGAATGGGTACCCAATTTTGACAGGTACCCACTTCCGCTGCGATCGCCTAGGCGATCAGAAACGGAAGTTGTCCTCCTACCCTCCCTCCCCGTAGTCTTCTAGGACACAGAAGACTACGGGGCCATTCACAAAGCCCAGCGCTTCTCGCGCATGTGCAGTGGGCACCCGGCTGTAAATCTGCAAACTGTCACAGCCGGGTACCCACACTGAAGATGCCAGCACCAGGGAGAGAAGACCGCTGGTGAAACTAGCGGTGGTGAGGACACCGCTGGACCGAGGGACAGGTAAGTGTTTGTATTTTAAAAGTCAGCAGCTACAGTTTTTATAGCTGCCGACTTATTTTTTTTTTCCAGGTGGAACTCCGCTTTAACGGAACAAGCTGAAGTAAGAAGCTGATTGGCTGCCATGCACAACTGCACCAGATTCGGAGTGCACCAGTTTTAATAACCCCCTACTGTGTCTCTCATCCCATTGCACCCCTGTGTTGTCACCCTGTTACATGGGCTCCTGATGGAGACTACAAGTGGCCATTTCCACAATAACTACAACAGAGGATTCATGTAGTATTTACTAACTAGAATTCATCAGCCTTTAGCTCAGGCTCACAGGCAGGAGGCTGTACTTAGTTGAGAAAACCCCTCCTCCCCCCTAATGATTCCTGGGATGTATTTCATAATTTGCCTAGGCCTGAAACAAGGAAGTAACTGAAGAAATGTAAACAAAAAAAAAAAAAGTATTAAACAAGCAAATATGATACAACTTCCTATCTATTTATTAATGCCAGCAGCATAAGGAATAGAAATAATATTGATTGAAAGAGTGAAGTTCCACTTTAATTATTCCTAATCCCAAAGGCCTGAAGGGATTACTATCCACACTTTACTCTTATTTATTAAAAACAGGAATGACTAAGTTAGTTTGTAAGTAATTTTTTGTCTGTGCCGATGTACCCGTCGTGTTTATTTGGCATACTGGATGAGGAGCTCTGGCCACATTACACAGGAATCGGTTGAGAGAAACTGTGTTCCTGGCTGGTAAAATGACAGCTATGGAGAGGATGCAACCCGCAGGGCTTTCACTATAGCTTATTATCTTTTTTATTAGAGTTGTTTATTTATATGCAATTACATTCAAACTGGCACATTGCATACTAACAGGTGTGTTAGCATAAAAAAAATACTTCACAAAACACACACACACCCATACACACCCCAATCGTTCCACACCGTCATATACAATTAAAGAAATCGTGTTTTCTACATGTGCCATCCAATGAATTCTCAGATTCCAGGAGGAGGAGAGGACATATTCCCATCGTTATCCTGCCCGGTTGGGCCACCTAGTGCATCAATCCACGGCTGCAGAATCTTATATAATTTTTGTGGACAGGCCCTACTATTGTGTAATATGTGAGTATTAGATCATCTAAGAGGCTCATTAGCTGGGGAAACCTCAGAGGAGGTGTACGCTTCCATTGTCCTTGCATAAAACAATATAGACTGAATTAGAATTTCCTGATTGCTGGTAAAAGTGATTGCTGAGGAATTCTTTTTTTATAAATAACAAGAATGTAATACTTACCTGCTATGTACAATGGTTTTGTGCACAGCAGCCTCGATCCTCCACTTCTCAGGTCCACCATCTGCGCTCCTAGCCCATCCCCCCTAGCAAGCCGATTTCTATGGGGGCACTCATGTGTGCTTGCTCGCTCCTTTAGTCAACTCTGTGTGTCCATTGACACAGATTTTGGCTCGTTCCCCCCCTACCCAATGCTCTCTCCTCACTGGCTGTGATTAACAGCAGCAGGAACCAATAGCTGCTTCTCTGTCCAATGAGGAGAGAGAGAATGCCAGGGAAGCTGCTGCTCTCGTACACATCCCTAGATTGAGAGTGGGCTCAGGTAAGTACTTACAGGGCACTGAGAAGGATCTGCGGACAGAAGGTTTCTTTATCTTAATGCACAGAATGCATTAAAGTAAGATACCTCCTGCCTTTAAAACCACTTTAAATCATAATTATCTACCAAACCAAGAAGACCAACCTCAAGAGGTTTTGGGTCCTTGTCTGCCAAGGAAGACCCATTTTTTTCTGCTGCAGTTCAGTAATATTTAAAGGTCTTGTCCCTCCCTCAGTCTGTCACTGGACAGTGAAGAGAGAAGCAACACTCTGCTCACTCATTTGTTTCAGTAAGCTCCTTGATAGCACATAGGCATAACAGCACAATTTATTGGCTCGGTGTGTTGCCTCCCCCAGTTTAACACCTTCCCGCCCAGTCTATAGCAGATTGATGGCCGCGCGGGACACTCGCCTTTGTGACTGGGGGTCATATGACGTCCTGTCAAAACGAGCTGCTAAAGCGGCCGCAGAGCAGCGCGATCTGTCACCAGCTGCGTCCACAGGACACAGCCGATGACATATCACTACACTGGCCCGTTGCCAGTGTCATGTGAGCAATCACAGCAGATCACATGTCAATTGTATGCAATGGATGGATTCCTGTCATGCCATCCATTGTATAGAATTATGTTTGTTAGCTGTGACTGGCCAAGGAAGTCACATGATACAGACAGGGCCAATCACAGCCCATCTGTATCATGTGATCAGCTTTGCCCAATCACAGCTAATCAGCAACAAGGATTGCAAATATCAATGAAATACATCGGTATTAGCAATCATAATGTGTTAAAAAAAAAAATAAAATCCTGATTACTTGCCCAGAGTAGTTCAATGTTACTATGGTAACATTGTATTGCTTTGGTCACTGTGTGCTGAAGAATAAAATAGTAAAAAAAAATAAAAAAATGTAATAAAAAAAAAATACAAATTCAATTATTATTATTATTTTCACCAAAGAAATGTAGCAGAATACATTTGGACCTAAAGTTATGAAGAAATGTTATTTATTTGCAAAATTTTAAAAAACAGAAACAAAGAAAAGTGCAGTTTCAGGTGTTTTTTTAATTTTATTTAGCAAAAAATAAACTCAGTGGTGTAAATACCATCAAAAGAAAGCTCTACTTGTGTGAAAAAAATGATTAACATTTTGTATGGGTACAGTGTTGCATGACTGCGCAATGGACATTCAAAGTGCGACAGCACTGAAGGCTGACAATTGGCCTGGGCAGGAAGGGGGTAAAAGTGCCCGGTATTGAGGTGGGTAAGCTCTATTGTGCAGGGACTGCAAAAGGCTAGCACACCTAAGGGCAAGAAGCTCTACCATGGAATGAACCCATCTGTACGCACCCTTGAAATTTTAGCAGTTATCAGCAAAACCCAACATCTGCTGATGTGTGTTGCCTCTCCCAGTCTAAGCTCTGCTGTGCAAGGAATGCAAGAGGCTAGAACACCAAAGGGCAAAAAGCTTGAGCAGGAAAATAACCCATCTGTACTCATCCTTGAAGGTTCAGCAGTTAGCAGCAGAATCTAACAGCTGCTGATGTTGTTTCTCAATCAGCAAGGTGGTACCACAAGCCAGCCACCCCATTTCCAACTGACCTGTGTGAGTTCTCTTATGCCTGGTCAGCTTGAAGGAATCTGTCGTGGAGAAGTTGCATTGTTCACAGTGGAATGGGCGGTCATCATTGTGGACCTGAATGTGAAGGATCAGCTCCAGGGCCTAGACACACAGAGGGAAGTAAGTTTTCTACCTAAGACAACTTTCCAGGATACGAATAACAGACCAGAATGAAAATCAACAATTAAAATCCTTTTCCAAATCTTCTACAATGGCTTATAGGATCACAGGGTTCGGGTTTAGCTAACCGACTCTAAAAGCCGACTTACCCCCGAAGACTCGTTTTCACAAAAAGGACACTTAAACATGTTCTCTGGCTTGTGCAATTTTTTATGTTTCAAGAGCTCCATGCCAGTGGAGAAAGCCTTGCCACAGTCTTTACACCGATGCAGCTTCACCTCTACAGGAGGAATAAATCAATTCAGAAGATGTTCACAAAAATGAAGTCGTCATCCATCAGTGTAAGTAAAAAAGGCTGAATATCCAGCGGTGAATGATTATTGTATGAGTACTTGGTGATGCTTACCAATCTGCTGCTCAGGGCTGATTGGCTGGATCCGTCTTCCTTTTATTGATGTCGGTAGAGGCGTGGAAGCCGCTTGGGGAATGAAGTTGGGGACGACACTCTAAGGAGAGAAAAAAAAAATGTAACAATTGTGTAATGATAGGAAAACCTGCTTCCAGGGCAGGATGGGCTGGGAGAAGGAAATCTCTGTTACTGTTTCACAGATGGCCTTTCCAATAGTATACAGTATCTCACAGAAGTGAGCCCCCCCCCCTCACATTTTTGTAAATATTTGATTCTATCTTTTCATGTGACAACACTGAAGAAATGACACTTTGCTATAACGTGATGTAGTCAGTGGACTGTAGGCAGTTGACGGCATGCTCTAGATAAAATGGAAGCACCAAGAACCGCGGTGCTAACAATGGACTTTAATGACCTCAGAGGAGGGGCATACTCCTAGATCCTACCCCAGAGATTGGAATCTTTAAAGTGGTTCTAAAGCCTCAAAGTTTTTCACCCTAATGAATTCTATGCATTAAGGTGAAAAAACTGTGTTGCAGGATCCCCCCGCCCCCCTTATTCTTACCTGAACCTGATCCAGTAATGTGTACGAGAGCGGTAGCTCTCGCTTCTGTCTCCTGACAGACTGATAATATCAATGAGAGCCATTGACTCCCATGGCTGTCAATCATATTCTGTGCTGAGCTAGCCGGGGGGGGGGGGGTTAAGCTGCACAGGGTGGCTCGGAAGCGAGCCCGCACGGGTGACCCCATAGAAAGCGGCTTTCCATGGGGGCACTCGCCGAAAAGGAGGAGCCTGGAGCACCAATGCACAGAGCAGGTAAGAGTAGCATGTTTGTTATTTTAGTAAAAATGCGACAATTTCATGTAGCTTTATATCATTTCACACAATGTGTCTTTATGTATGTCTAGACCAGGGGTAGGCAACCTGCGGCTCTCCAGCTGTTGCAGGACTACAAGTTCCATCATGCCTCTGCAAGTCATAGCTGTAACTGTCAGTTTTGTAATGTTGCAATGCCTAATGGGAAATATAGTTCCACAAACAGCTAGAGAGCCCCAGGTTGCCTACCCCTGGTCTAGACCTATAATCAGTTCCTTTCTTAACCCCTTCCCGCCGGCGCCTTTCGGCCCTTTAAGAGTTTCAGACGCTGGAAGGCGGGGCATGGTTTAAGGATCATGTGACCGCCGTGACGCGTCGTCACGGTGGTCACATGATCGGGAAAGGTCCCGATCGAAAGAACGGACCGGGACTTTTCTGTGAGTACCGCACATGTGTGCTGGGAGCGCACATGGCGCGCGCTCTCAGCACATGTTTTTTGTTACATGAATGCAAATGTGCGGCCGCTCAGCGTCTAGGCCCAGACGCCGGGGGGCCGCACATTTGTGTGTGCAGCCGGCGTGAAGGGGTTAAACCAGCCATAGATGTAACGATTTTCTTTCCTGCAACCCTTGGTTGCAAGACAGAAAAATCACTCGATTCTCCCATCAACACAGTCAGTGTTGATGTAGGAATCCCTCCTGCGGAGCCATTGTGTTCTCCCAGCAGGGTGAAAGGAAAAGCCGCCCCTGCCGGGAGAACACAGTGATTACTGCTAGCGGCTAGCAATAGTTGCATGTAAAATCCAACAGCCTGACCATACGCAGTTCGAATCTCGGCAAGTCCCTGCTGAACTGGTCGAGATTGGAACCACCTATGGCTGGCTTTAGGCTGAGAGGCACATGGCAATGTAAACACATGCCAAGCTCACAGGTCTGCTGTCTGACTGATCAAAGTGTGATCATTTTATTCTGAAAGCAGATGTAAAAAGCCCAAACAGCTGTTCACATTCCCTATGCCTTACCTGCTGTTCTGCAGTCTGCACAGCCTGATTAATAGCATCCAGTGTTAGGACTATGGGCTCGGAGGACTGTTGCTCCACAATGGGCTGAAGGACTTGAGCCAGATCTTGCACCTCATACACCTCGGTATGCACAGCATCAGTGTCCATCTGCTCTCCGCTCTGCACCACTATGGCCTGCACAATGCTGCCGTCCTCTGTCTGCATGGGAATGCTGTGCAGCTCCGTCACAGTGCTGGGCTGCTCCCCCTCCTGATAGTTTACAAACAACTGTGTCTCGCCTGTGGTCGGTACGATGTTCCAAGACACTCCATCTTCAGTGGTGGCGATCTCTGCTTCCTGCTCCTCCAACTCATAAGCCTGAAATGAAAAATACGTTAAAGCATAGATACTTACATTTAAAGTGTACGTCAAGCCAATGTTGTAATTATTTATTAATTTTGAAGAATATGAGGAAGTTTTTTGCTGTTAACCCTTACAGAGATTTTCCCTCACTTCCCGTCCTGATGACATTTTATCAGACAGGAAGTGAGGGGAACCCTGCAACAGCAACACGGACAGAAATAAAAATGTGTTTCTATAGCAGAGTAAGGGAAGGCTGTTTTTTTTCTGTTTGCTTGTTAACCCCTTGCCTACCGGGCACTTATACCCCTTTCCTGCCTACCGGGCACTTATACCCCCTTCCTGCCTACCGGGCACTTATACCCCCTTCCTGCCTACCGGGCACTTATACCCCCTTCCTGCCTACCGGGCACTTATAGCCCCTTCCTGCCTACCGGGCACTTATAGCCCCTTCCTGCCTACCTGGCACTTATAGCCCCTTCCTGCCTACCTGGCACTTATAGCCCCTTCCTGCCTACCGGCCACTTATAGCCCCTTCCTGCCTACCGGCCACTTATAGCCCCTTCCTGCCTACCGGCCACTTATAGCCCCTTCCTGCCTACCGGCCACTTATAGCCCCTTCCTGCCTACCGGCCACTTATAGCCCCTTCCTGCCTACCGGCCACTTATAGCCCCTTCCTGCCTACCGGCCACTTATAGCCCCTTCCTGCCTACCGGCCACTTATAGCCCCTTCCTGCCTACCGGCCACTTATACCCCCTTCCTGCCTACCGGCCACTTATAGCCCCTTCCTGCCTAACGGCCACTTATAGCCCCTTCCTGCCTAACGGCCACTTATAGCCCCTTCCTGCCTAACGGCCACTTATAGCCCCTTCCTGCCTACCGGCCACTTATAGCTCCTTCCTGCCTACCGGCCACTTATAGCCCCTTCCTGCCTACCGGCCACTTATAGCCCCTTCCTGCCTACCGGCCACTTATAGCCCCTTCCTGCCTACCGGCCACTTCTACCCCCTTCCTGCCTACCGGGCACTTCTACCCCCTTCCTGCCTACCTGGCACTTATAGCCCCTTCCTGCCTACCTGGCACTTATAGCCCCTTCCTGCCTACCGGCCACTTATAGCCCCTTCCTGCCTACCGGCCACTTCTACCCCCTTCCTGCCTACCGGGCACTTCTACCCCCCTTCCTGCCTACCTGGCACTTATAGCCCCCTCTTCCTGCCTACCTGGCACTTATAGCCCCCTTCCTGCCTACCTGGCACTTATACCCCCTTCCTGCCTACCTGGCACTTATAGCCCCTTCCTGCCTACCTGGCACTTATAGCCCCTTCCTGCCTACCTGGCACTTATAGCCCCTTCCTGCCTACCTGGCACTTATAGCCCCTTCCTGCCTACCTGGCACTTATAGCCCCTTCCTGCCTACCTGGCACTTATAGCCCCTTCCTGCCTACCTGGCACTTATAGCCCCTTCCTGCCTACCTGGCACTTATAGCCCCTTCCTGCCTACCTGGCACTTATAGCCCCTTCCTGCCTACCTGGCACTTATACCCCCTTCCTGCCTACCGGCCACTTATAGCCCCTTCCTGCCTACCGGCCACTTATAGCCCCTTCCTGCCTACCGGGCAGTTCTACCCCCTTCCTGCCTACCGGGCACTTATAGCCTCTTCCTGCCTACCGGGCACTTATAGCCCCTTCCTACCTACCTGGCACTTATAGCCTCTTCCTGCCTACCTGGCACTTATAGCCCCTTCCTGCCTACCGGGCACTTATAGCCCCCTCCTGCCTACCTGGCACTTATAGCCCCTTCCTGCCTACCTGGCACTTATAGCCCCTTCTTGCCTACCAGGCACTTATACCCCCATTCCTGCCTACCGGGCACTTATAGCCCCTTCCTGCCTACCTGGCACTTATAGCCCCTTCTTGCCTACGGGCACTTATACCCCCATTCCTGCCTACCGGGCACTTATAGCCCCTTCCTGCCTACCTGGCACTTATAGCCCCTTCTTGCCTACCGGGCACTTATACCCCCATTCCTGCCTACCGGGCACTTATAGCCCCTTCTTGCCTACCAGGCATTTATACCCCCATTCCTGCCCAGGTCAATTTTCAGCTTTCAGCGCTGTTGCACTTCGAACGAAAGTTGCACGGTCATGCAACACTGTACCCATATGAAATTTTTATAATTTTTTTCACACAATAGAGCTTTCCTTTGGTGGTATGTACTTGCCGCTGGGTGTTTTATTTTTTACACTATAAACAAAAAAAAGCAAAAAATTAGAAAGAAAAAAAAAAGTTTTTCTTTGTTTCTATTATAAAATTTTGCAAACAGGTAATATTTCTCCTTCACTGATGTGCGTTGATGAGGTGGCACTGAAAGGCAGCACTGGTGAGCACTGATGAGGTGGCACGGATAGGAGGCACTGATAGGTGGCATTGATAGGCAGCACTGATGATGCTGTACTGATGGGCAGCACTACTAGGCACAGGTGGGCGGCCCTGATGATCGGTGCCGACCACTTCTCTGACAATTGCCGGTTACCGGCAGTACTTTCCTCATACTGTGACAGCGTGAAGAACCAATAACTGGCAACTGTATTTACCTGGTGATCTGCTGTGTCATTGGACACAGCTGACCACGTGGTAAAAGGCCGCTGTGATTGGCTGTTTACCATATCACGTGATAAGCTGTGTACATAGGACACAGCGGTCACCGGCGGCGCCAGGTGGTTGCCGCTGGGGGCGTGTTTTGGAATGACATCGTCCCAGAACTAGACAACTGCACTGTAGCCATAGTGGCCATAGCGCGGTAGGGAAGAAGTTCAATATTTTCCACTCTAATATGCACAGATCAGCACACAACTATCCTTCAATAGATCGCTGATCTGTGCATATTAGACTGTGGGGGTGTTTTTGTTTTCAGCTGCACACTATTAGAATGTTGGGTGCTTGTGGCAAATCAGAAAATATTTTCCACTGTTTTCCATTTATTTTACACTGTTGTCACCGGGACAAGAAGTGAGGGGGAAATAACTCTAACCGAGCCCTACATAGCAGTCCAAACCAGACAACGGTGTAAACCTTCACCGCTCCATCCAGAGCCAGGAGAAGTTTTTTTGGTTTAACATACACTTGAAATAGATTCTTCAACAGCCACACGTTGTAGAAATCTATCTGATGTGCACCAAATGCCTTTGCAAAGCAGATGTTACCTTGGTGACACCAATACATTCCCCAGAAGTGTGAGAGGGACCCCACCAGCTCCCTACCACCGCAGGTGGCAAGCCTGAGCGGCGTCTGCCCGCGCAGGTGGCAAGCCTGAGCGACGTCTGCCCGCGCAGGTGGCAAGCCTGAGCGACGTCTGCCCGTGCAGCTGGCAAGCCTGAGCGACGTCTGCCCGCGCAGGTGGCAAGCCTGAGCGGCGTCTGCCCGCGCAGCTGGCAAGCCTGAGCGACGTCCGCCCGCGCAGCTGGCAAGCCTGAGCGACGTCCGCCCGCGCAGCTGGCAAGCCTGAGCGACGTCCGCCCGCGCAGGTGGCAAGCCTGAGCGACGTCCGCGTCCCCGCGCAGGTGGCAAGCCTGAGCGACGTCCCGCGCAGGTGGCAAGCCTGAGCGACCGCGCAGGTGGCAAGCCTGAGCGACGTCTACCCCGCGCAGGTGGCAAGCCTGAGCGATGTCTGCCCGTGCAGGTGGCAAGCCTGACGTCAGGTATCTACATAGTGACAACTTCCAAAGCTCTCACCTGCATGTTTTGTTTGTTGGATTTCAGCTCGATTGCCTTTCGGCTTCTGTGATTCTCCTGATGTTGCCGGTAGAGGTAGCGCTCGTGAAACTCCTCAGAGCAGATGCGGCACCTGATAGGAACCTCCAAGTAGGTGTGCTGCTTGCGGATATGAACCTCTGCAAAGTGATATTAAAGGGCAATTTCAGCAAACCCACAAATGATGTACAAAGACAAGCTGTGGACAGCTTTATATTCAAACTGCAGATAACGAAGGTGCCCATTGCCTCCTAATGGCTACATGCAGACACAATTATGGGGTTGATTTACTAAAACTGGAGCACTTAGAATCTGGTGCAGCTGTGCATGGCAGCCAATCAGCTTCTAACCTCAGCTTGTTCAATGAAGCTTTGACAATAAAACCTGGAAGCTGATTGGTTTCTATGCAGAGCTGCTTCAGATTTTGCATTCTCCAGTGTTAGTAAATCTCTCCCTATGTGTCTGTGTTCTAGTTCTAGGACTTTTTCACTTCTTCACAACACCACGGTATAAGGCAGCATCCCCTTTTTCATAAAAACCATTTCTGCACACAGAATCAGTAATAGTACTTACTTACGTCATTCTTCCCAAACAGAACCGCATTACAGATGGTACATTGCTCCTTCTGCACATTATCAGTATGTTTTCTTAAGACATGCATCTTCAGGCTGGCGTTCTGCGTGAATTGGGCCTGGCACACATTGCACGTGTATGGCTTCTCACCTGAAGCACAAGAAATTGTTACATGGAACAGAGGCCCTAGTGAAAGTCTACCTGACCAAAGGGGACTGGGGGAACAGCGGGCCAAAGCAGACTTTAAAGTGTTACTAAACCCACAACAGTACAATCAGTCTGTAGATGCAGTAAAGCGTGCTTGTTATACTCACTGCGGAACCTAAGGGGTTAATTCTCTGCACTGTGTAAAAATGCGGTTTGATCCTTTCTTCTCTGTTCCTCCCCTTTTTCAAGTGACCACCACTTATCTCCAGACTGAACCGTAGGCATGCACATGCTCAGTTTGGGATGTATTGCTAGAGAGGTTTTTTTTTTTCCTTGGGAATGCACATGTGATCAGCACAGGGCCAATCAGCACTGTCCAGACAGAGGTCAGGGGATCTGAATCCTCATAGAGCAGAAAGATAACTCCTCCTACAAGCTTCTGCATAGTTTAAAAAAGGCTTTTTGATCAATGTCTTCTCTGATCCTCCCCTTCTACTTTCCCCAATCCATCTGCTGATAGAATAGAGCCTTGGGGGTAAGCTGCACACGCTCAGTTTGGTGTATATTGCTAGAGATTTTTCTTTGGAGAGTGCATGTGATCAGCACAGGACCAAGCCTGATAGTGGGTAAGGGATTATGCAGCCTCCTAGGACAGTCAGGAGAGAATGAAAACTCCCCTTAAAACTGTAACCAGTGCTCTGTCGGGGACACTGATAGAAGATATAATGAATGCAGGGTCCTGGGTTTAGTAACACTTTGAATACAAAATGATGGAAACAGAAAAAAATCTATCGATCTCACGGGCACTTGCTTGCGCTCGTCCTCTATATACACACAGACATATATGCACATATATCACTCACACACAGGTCCATTGCCTGGTATAAATATATTCATTTCAATGAGTAGTTGGGAGTCCCAAAACAACAATCAACTCTCTTATAGGATGAAGTATATTGATACCCCAACAGCTGGGGATTTAAAAACAAACTGGGCACCCCTGCCAGCTGTACCTAAACTCGAAAAAAGAAATAAAAGACTTACAGGCTACACAAACTGGGGTCCCTCAATCGTCCACAGTGCTTCCCAGTCCCCTGCAGACCCCTGTATTACACAGCTGCCCTTCGCCACCTCCAGCCCTCATCCCCCACAGTGCCACCAAGTCTGCTTCAGTGTCCCCTAATTCCCCCCTTCAGAAATCCCATCCCCCACAGTGATATCCTATACCACATGTGTACACAAGGCCTTCAGACTGAATCCAGCCCGCCAGGCCATTTCATGTGGCCCTTCGCACCTCTTCTGCAGCTGCGGAACCCCCGTCTCCACCCCCAGCTTGTCTCTCAGCAATCTACAGTAGAGAGGATGACAGAACTCCTCCTACAGATCCTATGTCCCTCTGAGAAGCCTCAGCACCCTCTGGACTCCACCTCCCCTGGTACTGGCATTCAGCAGACGCAGCTGATTCCAGCCCTCCTCCAGACTCTGCAATTTCTGCTTCCCAGCTTCTTCCTGGCAACAGCACAAGGTAAGGGGGGTGCACTGTGGTGTATGGGAGGAGGGGGGACTCTTGACTTCTGATGGTGGGGGCTTCTTGACATTGGATTTAAAGTGGTTCTAAAGGCTCAAGATTTTTTTACCTTCATGCATTGTATTGTAAAAAACCTTCTGCGTGCAGCACACTCCCCCCCCCCCCCTCAATCCTTACCTGAGCCCCCTCCGGTCCAGAGATGTTCTCGACAGCCTCTACTGCATGGGGACTCTTCCTCCTCATTGGCTGAGACAGCAACGGGAACCCATTGGCTCCCGCTGCTGTCAATTACAATCACAGTCAATCACAACCGCAGGGGATGCTGAGCCGTGGCTCTATGTGTCTTATGGACGCATAGAGCAGCAGCTCACTGACGAGCACGCAGAGGTGCCCCCAGGGTGAGTGGCCCTCCCTGGGGGGCACTACTCGAGGAGGAAGAGCCAGGAGCGATGGAGGTGACCCGAAAAGAAGAGGATTGGGGCTGCTCTGTTTAAAATCCCTGCACAGAACAGATAAGTATAGACATGTTTGTTATTTAAAAAAAAAAAACAAGCTTTAGTGTCACTTTAAGTAGGGGGGGAGGGGATGCTCTGGACATCTAGACTTACAGATACAACCGGCCCTTTGAGGGTGACCATAATGCTGATGACTTTGACTCCCTTGCCCTATACCATCCAGAGTCCCTAGCACTGATGTCAATGTCACGGCATCTTTTCCCCCGTTCATCGGTAACACCAGAGCATTCGTTCTTCCTCCTACTAATCACTGAACACCATATTTTGCATTCCCACATTTTATTGTATAAACACAAACTTTTTTTTTCTTTTTTTGTTTTACTGTTGGGGCATGGAAGGTTTTGAAAGAATTTTCCAGGTTGTGGTCTTTTACCAAGACTGAGAATCACTGATCTAACCCATGTCATGTGTAGCTCTGACCCACAACACAGGTAACACATCAACAGGCAGTAAGCGGTACGACACACCACGATGAAAAGCCTCCGCCTTCCCCGGCACTCACAGACCTGTATGTGTCCTCAGGTGCCTTCGCAGTTTGAAAGCGTCTGTGGTCGCAAACGAGCACTCTCTACACGCAAAAGGCCGCTCCCCAGTGTGAGATCGGATGTGAATCTTCATCCTATTTGCCTGAAGGCAAGAACACAACAAGTTCATCATTTCGCCATTACTGACTTACTATGCCTTACTCTGCACTGTCTGTGTGGAGGCGGCCATATCTTGGTATAAAGGCATGGTTTTTCTTCCTTACATCAGTGCTAACCCCCCCCCCAATGACTAGTGGGGGAACAGTAATGCAGCAGAAGCAGCAGCAGAGGTGGAGGAAGAACAGATCCACGGAACAGGTAAAGCAAAAGCAGAAAGATCTTCGTGCTGCCTTAGGCACAGCTTCCTCTCCAGCAAGGAGAACTGTGAGCAGCATGGTAGTGACATCACTAAATCTCATTTCCAAAACAGGTGAGCCCAGCAGTCAGAGACAGCAGTGCCTTAGATGATCTCACACTGCAGATATAGCTATGAGGCTATGAGGGTACAGAACAGGAGTACCTAGGCACAGAAGTGCTCTGCTAGTCCTAAGGAGAAATTACAGATGGAGATTTTTCGGGGTACTGTTTAGGTAAATGTAAATTTCTAAATGTTTACCTGTTAACATGTTTATGTTATGTTTATGTCAAAATGGTAGATGCCGCACTGTTACTAATTCATACAGCATCATGCCCCCAGCTGGCCACTATGAACACAAAATGTATGAGGTGCACTTAGTTTTGTGTCAGCAATTTTTGGAAAGACTTCCTCAGGCCATATAATCAAAGTCCTTAATAAATAAGAAGCATTGCTAAGATCAAAAAGCAGAATGGCATGTAGGCTAAGTGAACCTGTGTGGGGTGAGGTGATGGCAGATGCCTGATATTTATACATATCGAGGAAATAAAGCAGGAAGTCATACCTCCACGCTTGAATAATCGCAGTAGCAGCATTTGAAGGGTTTCTCAAGTGTATGTACGGATCTAGTATGGCGCAGGAGGTCGGACGCCGTTCTGTAAGCCATGCCACAGTCGTTACATTTGTGCGGGCGGATCCCTACAACATACACAACATTGAATTACCATCAAAACTGACCATACAAGACTGCACCCAATGTCCATCCTCATGGCACCCCAACAGGCCACACTGAAGGCAGCACAAACCACAAACACATCCTTTGTATTGCCTTCTAGACTCCTCTGCACCACATAGGATATATCTAACTAGCTATTATACATAAGAGACATTTTGCTCAGATTTTTTAATGGGGATGCAAAATATATTTCAAAACCGCTTAAAAACACCAAAGTTGAGGCCGTGGTGGAAGTATTCTGCCTTTTAAAGATCTGAGGTTGCAGTGTTTCCTGAGAATGTGGGTGGAGCTACGCTCTCTCCGGGTGCTGTCCTGAAAGACGTTTGGGGAAATTAACACAAAACAGATTAGGAGAGAACCGTTTCCCTTTCTTACCTGTGTGAGCGCTGACATGGAGCCGCAGTTCTCTAGCGCTGGAAAACGCCTTCTCGCAAATGTGGCACTTGTGTTTGTCAGAATGTCTGCGCAGGTGGCGCCTCATAGCCGAAAGCATTAAGGAGCTGAACTGGCACTGCCCGCAGCGGTACAGAGTCTTCAGTTCTGGAAAGAGAACAAAGAATTACTGGACAGGGGATAAAACATTCACTGACAAAATATTCTTCTTCTCCATGGCTTCAGAAATTGTCTTCCTGCGTAAAATTCTGGACAAGTCTGCTTGTGAAACAAATTTCATTGAGCTCACAAAAAAAAAAAAAAATAAGTCTTTGCTGGATATGAAGTCTGATGTGAGAGCATTGAAGGTCACGTTCACATTTGGGAACACGTTCCACCTGTTTTCAGGGTGAAACATGTAATATGTTCCCAATGCTGCAGCCGCTGCCCCCTCCCTCCCTGTGACAGAAGTATTGGGAGAAGTTCCCATACAAGCTGTCACTTTATAAAAACAAGGCAGCCATACGTGGCTCCAACAACACGGCCGCATCACTCATTCAGTGTTCTGTGAAGGAATGAAGTACAAGTCCTGACAGCCTTTGCGGCTGTCGGCTTGTAGCTTTCAATGAACTACCACGGCACTGTGGAGCACCATGGTAGTTCATTGAATCTTCCTGTCAGTACATCTACTTGCCCGTACAGGGGTTTTGTTAGGAGGATTTGTGCTGGAGGGAGAATTGGGGACAGGAGTCACGGTTTACGGCACAGAGCTCTGAAGGGTTGGCATGCGTACGCCGTCCCTTCAGAGCGCATACGCTGCTGACATCTCTGGCTCCAGTGTGACTTTCTCCTAAACATTGCAAATTTAGGAGATATTTGTTGTACCTACAAGTAGGCCTTAGTATAAAAAAGGAGTTTACTACCCACCTTAAGAGGATTTTGTGCTGGGGTGATTTGGGAGGGAAGAGGATTTGTGCTATTAGCAGATATTTTCCTAGTATGCATCCTATATATAACATTTGTACTGTATATTCTGGTAGAAGGTACTTAGGTAGTACGCTCCCTAACGGGCTGGGGGCGCAATACTTGCCTTTCCCCTGGCGCTGGCAACCTATGATATGCCACTTCCTAGTGCAGTTACACCTAGGGGGTGTGCAGCGGCCACAGCAGCGGTGGGGTAGTGGAAATTAAAGCGGAGTTCCACTCACTCTGTAAAAAAATAAATGTCAGCAGCAAAAAAAACTGTAGCTGCTGACTTTTAAAAAAACAGCCACTTACCTGTTTCACGATCCTGCCACAGCCCGTTTTTTACCGGTCGTCCAGTATTCCAGGCACCGGCATTTTCAGTGTGGGCACCTGGCTGTGACAGCTTGCAGCTTTGCAGCCGGGTGCCCACTGCACATGCGCGAGTAGAACTGCGCTTCCTGAATGGCCCTGTCGTCTTCTGGGACCTGTCACGTGTCCCACAAGTCTACGGGGGAGGGAGGGTAGGAGGACAACTTCCGCTTCCGATCGCCTAGGCGATCGCAGAGGAAGTGGGAGCGGGTACCTGTCAATTTCGGGTACCTGCTCCCCAAAGGTGTCAATCCTTACTGGGGAGTGGGGGAACAATCTTCCCCTTTTGGGTGGAACTCCGCTTTAAGGCAAGTACAGGTACTGGAAGGTGCCTAGAGCAGGATTGGATCTCATTTTGTTAAAGTGACAAGAGCTATAAGGCACCCCAAGCGATCCCAAACAAGCATCAACTAGAAACACAAATAAGGATTTTTTTGGAACTCGAGACACAACACAATAAGACCGCCTTCCCATAGCTCACTAGTGACCTGCACTACTTTATGGGATGTCATGCGAACATGCCTCTACGTGATTTTGTCCATTCTGCCGGCCCTTTGGGAGCACACAGCGGAGATGTAGTGATCAAATTAAATAAAAATTCATCTACATTTTGTGGTCACTACAGAAAAGTCATACCTTGCTTCTCTAAGCCTGCAGACGGTTGTGGGGTCGGCTCATTCTGCTCAGGAATGTCCTCCGATGCAGCTTCACATATCTGTGAGTTGTCAGGCACATCTTGCAACTCCTATCGGGAAAAATGTAACCTTTACAGCATCAGCAACAAGGTAGTGCTTTCTTGTTACATATATATACATATATATATATATATATATATATTTTATATATTAGTCATCCATCTCCACGCTTACATACTGGCATTACAGATTTAAAGCCTAACTTCAGGCAGGATTACCTTCACTGGTTTCCAGCAGGCAAACATTCAGGTCATGCCAGGAAGGCATGGCAGGCTGCTGCAGATGCATGCACTTCATACCTTTTCCAGTTTGTTCCCTGTCTCTCCCCGGCACCTTGATCATATCAGTGTGTTTCCTGTCATCATTCCGGAGCAGAAGCCACTCATTGATCGCACTTCCTGCAGGCAAGCACCCTCATTCTTTAGGAGGACAAGCATACTGTGACAGCATAAAGAGCTGACCGCACTCCATCGATGTAACAGATAAAATGTCCATTTATTAAAACTTCAAATAAAAGCCATAAAGATGACAACCCCAATACGGGAACAAAGGAAAGTAGTTAACGCGTTTCACACGGAAAACCAGTTATGATTAAAGTGTCACACTTGCTGCTGACTTTTAATAAACGCCCACTTACCTGTCCCAGAGTCCAGCAATGTGCTCATCCGTGTCTTCCCTTCTCTGCCTCTTCTCTCCTCAGCACTGGCATCACAACTGTGGGCACCAGGCTGTGACAGCTTGCGGCTTCACATCCGGGTGCCCACTTAGCATGCGTGAGTCGCACTGCACATTCTGATTGGTCCGGTAGTCTTCTGGGACCTGTGAAGGTTCCCAGGAGACTGCAGAAGGAAGGAGGGGGATGAACTTCCAGCTCACATCGCCACGACTAACTGAGCCGGAAGTGGAAGCCTGTCAAAACCAGTAAACCCACTCCCCCCAAAAAGGTGACAAATATGGCAATGGAGGGGGGGAGGAGCCAAGCAAGCGGAGCTTCCACTTTTAAGTGGAACTCCGCTTGTAACTATTTTCCTTTGTTCCTGTATTGGAGTTCTGATCTTTATGGCTTTTATTTGAAGATTTAATAAATTAGATTGTAAGCTCCTTAGATTGTAAGCTCCCAGGATCAGGGCCCTCCTATCCCTCTTGTATTGAACTGTATTGTTGCTGTATTGTCTCCCGTTATATTGTAAAGCGCTGAGCAAACTGTTGGCGCCATAAATCCTGTATAATAATAATAAATGGACATTTTATCTGTTAAATCGATGGAGTGCAATCAGCTCTTGATGCTTTCACTAACTGCCGCGGTCACGGATCAGACCAGCACCTGCTGATGTGCAAAGGGGCGGATGTCTCACTTGCTCACCTTGAGCAGTTTTTCCCATTTTCCTCCTATGTCCTGCAAATCAGTTTACATGCCAGATGAAGTCCAGCTCCTGATGTACTTCCTGGCTGCTCCAACTTGAAGTGCTGCAGGCCTCCATCCTCTCTCTACTCCAAAGGCATTAAAAAAAAAAATGAAGCCTTGGGCTGTGCGTTGTGTTGTGGTAGGAAGCACAGGGGAACAGCAAGGCAACGGTCGATCTGGTGTCCATGAGACTTGCCACTCACACAGCCAGGAAGGAGGACAGAAGCGGCACTTCCTTCAGCATGTGAAACTAACAGACTTGCATCACGTAGATCATGATCAGGAGGGGATACGAAACACTAATCAGCCAGTTTGTATGCAACCACTGCATGGAGTGCAGCTGCATCCTGAGGTGATCTCTAGCCGCCTCAGAATGCAGCAGACGATCTGTTCCTAGCCAAAGACAAAAAAAAATCAGCGCAGATTCCCCAAAAACTGATGCCAAGAGACAAATACATAATAAAGTACAATATTAGTAAGTTCAGAGAGCACTAGGGCAAGCTCTGGAGGCTGCAGCAGGCTCTGGGTGAAGGCACAAAGGAAGAAGGAAAGCGCCTCTAAGTGCAGCATCTATCTAGCTATCCATTCAGTCATATCTGACCCTTGGTGATTGCATGGACCGTCTCTCGTAAGCAACGTTTGGTACTTGTCTGGTAATTCACCAGATTTATTTATTTATTTATTTATTATATATATATATATATATATATATATATATATATATATATTTTTTTATATTTAAATATATATTTTTTTTTTAACCCCTTTTTTTTAATGTTTTGAAACCTTTTACTTCCGATATCTATGTCTTAAGTAACGATCGCTGATCACCATATATGAGACGTCATAAATCTGGTGAAATTAACAGACAAGTACCCAACTTTTTCCATGAATGCATCTCTTAGCAATTTATTTTACAGGGTAGGTTAGGTTGCCAGGTCTTTCCCCAACCCCCACCATGCAGGAGATCCCACACGGCCAGGGATGAAACTAGGACAATTTTTTTAGACAGGAGCCAATTAACCTACCAGCATGTCTTTGGAGTGTGGAAGGAAGCGGAGTACCCGGAGGAAACCGACGCAAATACAGGGAGAACATGCAAACTCCATGCATGAGGTGCCATGGTTGGGAATTGAACCCATGACCCAATTACTGCAAGGCAGAAGTGCTAACCACTAAGCCCCTGTGCTGCCCCAAGTGCAGTATAAAAGACGTTTATGCAGGAACAATGGAAAAACAATGGAAAAGGTTAAGGAAACTTGTTGATATAATGGAGTGTCAAATTTGATACTCCATTATACCCTTTAGCCATGTGAGTGTTTTTACATTGTTCCTGAATAGACGTCCTTTATACTGCACTTCCTGGCTGTGTGTGTGAATGGGGCCTTGAGGTTTGCTCATACTTGCACTGGCCTCTGAGGAGCGATCTGTGTTGGCAGTTGACGGGTGGCGAGGAGGCGTAGTATTGCTGACAACCTACATATGGTCTCCTCACCGCCTGCTTTCAAGCCTACACTGGCACACCGCAACCACAGGCAGTTCAGTTGTGGGGTGCTTGCAGTGCAGCCCTGTTTGATTGAGCAAGTCGTGTTCAGCAAGCGCTACACCCGCTAAAAGTGACAGGGGGTGCAATTCCTGTTGTAGCCATGAAGCAAAGCACTGCAACATGTGTACACCCCCTCTGCAGCTAACAGATGTAGTAGTTAAGGGGTGGTAAAAGCGCAGCTCAACCACGGGGTTTTAACCCCTCCATAACTGCTAGAGCCCTCAGTGATGACATGGATGCGTTATCCTGGCAGCTAACCTACCTGCACAGCCTCGGCCTGGCCGGGGTCATCCGCTGGGGTCACGCTAGGCTCGGGCAGCGGTTGCTCGGCCTGCGAGTCTTCCCCCTCGTTGTGGAACTCGATGAGCTGGGTGGGCAGGAGACTCTGTCCGCCTTCCTCCCCTCTCTGTATGCCGGTCACCTGGACCCCGACGATGGAGCCGTCCGCCGCCTGCACCGGCACCATGTGGTACTCGGAGACGTTGCTGAAGGCCTCATTCCCATCCAGCATCTTGTAGACGTGGAAGGCCAGCTCGGCCTCGCTGCGGTCCGGGTCCGTCACACACAGGACCTCCGTCTGCAGGGCCTTGGCCAGGATCCCTTCGCCGTGCATCTCCATGGCGACCGCGCCTGATGACAGAAACAATACAATGGATCAGTGACATGGAAACCATGGCAACGGTAGACACTGACGTCCCCCAAACACAGTGTATTTCTCTATAGTACAGCACCCCCCCAGGAGCACGTGAGGCCACCATCAAGACCTCCTGTCAGGATATGAGGTCAGTGGACCCGTCCCGGAGATTAGCTCAGATTAGCTGTACCCGGTACTGAGTCTTCCTGCCCCCCGGGTGTCCCCATACACTAATTCCCCGGGTGTCCCCATACACACCGAGCTACACTCATGTAAACATTCGGGGGAAGCACATCTCTGCAGCTCCACCCGGAAGTCCTCCCTACTTCCTGTCAGAGGTGGGGCGGGGACTTCACAGCGGGTCACGTGGCAGGACTGCCGGAGGAGACCAGGGAGTTCGGAGCATGCGCAATGGCGCTCAGCTGTCTGATCTGTTGATGGGAATTGAATGTGTGGGGGAGTGAGGGCGGCCTGTGCTGATAGGTACACCGGGATAGGAGGGGGCGGTAATCCTTCTAGCCTGTGATAGGTGGGGCATGCTGGGAGTTGTAGTCCTTACAGTCTTAGGAAGGGAATGCTGGGAGTTGTAGTCATTACAGAGTCTTAGGAAGGGTATGATGGGAGTTGTAGTCCTTACAGTCTTCGGAATGGCATGATGGGAGTTGTAGTCCTTACAGAGTCTTAAGGGCATGCTGGGAGTTGTAGTCCTTACAAAGTATTAGGAAGGGCACGCTGGGAATAGTAGTCCGTACTGAGTCTTAGGAAGGGTATGCTGGGAGTTGTAGTCCTTACAGTCTTAGAAGGAACTTGCTGGGAGTTGTAGTTCCTTCAAAGTCTTAGGAAAGGCATGCTGGGAGTTGTGGTCCCTCTGAACTCTTAGAAGGAACGTGCGGAAAGTTTTCGTTCCTCTAGAGGTTTATGAAGAGGATGCTGAGAGTTGTAGTCCCTAAAAAATTGCTGGGAGTTTTAGTTCCTCCAAAGTCTTAGGGAGGGCATGCTGGGAGTTGTAGTGCCTCCAGAGACATAGGAAGGGCATACTGGGAGTTGTAGTGCCTCCAGAGACATAGGAAGGGCATGCTGGGAGTTAAAGTGCCTCCAGAGACATAGGAAGGGCATGCTGGGAGTTAAAGTGCCTCCAGAGACATAGGAAGGGTATGCTGAGAGTTGTAGTCCTTACAAAGTCGTAGAAAGGGCATGCTAAGAGTTGTAGTCCTTACAAAATCTTAGGAAGGGTATGCTGGGATTGCAGTCCTTACAGAGTCTTAGAAGGAACTTGCTGGAGATGTAGTTTATTCAAAGTCTTAGGAAAGGCATGCTGGGAGTTGTAATCCCTCCAAAGACTTGGAAAGGGCAAGCTATGAGTTGTAGTGCCTCCAGAGGCAAAGGAAGGGCATGTTGGGAGTTGTCTCTAAAGAGGCATGGGAAGAGCACACTGAGAGTTGTAGTGCTCTAGAATCTTAGGAAGGGCATGCTAGGAGTTGTAGTCCCTCCAGAGTTTTCAGAAAGGCACGCTGGGAGTTGCATTCAGACCACAGACTTAGCTGGGGGTTACTGTGAATTGTAGTCCCTCCAGAGCCTTAGGAAGAGCACACCGGGCGTTGTAGTCCCTCCAGAGTCTTAGAAAGGACATGCTGGGAGGTGTAGTCCCTCCCGAGTCTCAGGAAGGGCACATTGGGTGTTGCAGTCCCTATAGAGTCTTAGGATGGGCATGCTGGGAGTTGTAGTCCCTTCAGGGTCTTAGGAAGAACACGCTGGGCATTGTTGCCCCTCCAGAATCTGAGCATGCTGGGAGTTGTAGTCCCTCCAGTCTTAGAGCATGCTGGGAGCTTTAATCCTTCCAGAGTCTTAGAGCAGTCTGGAAGTTGTAGTCCCTCCAGATTCTGAGCATTCTGGGAGTTGTAGTTCCTCCAGAGTCTTAGAGCATGCTGGGAGTTGTAGTCCCTCCAGAGTCTTAGAGCATTTTGGGAGTTGTAGTCCCTCCAGAGTTTTAGAGCATTCTGGGAGCTGTAGTTCCTCCAGAGCCTGAGCATTCTTGTAGTCCCTCCAGAGTCTTAGACCACACTGAGAGTTGTAGTCCCTCCAGAGTCTTAGAGCATGCTGGGAGTTGTAGTCCCTCCAGAGTGTTAGGAAAGGCACACTAGGAATTTTAGTCCTCTAGAATCCTAGGAAGGGAATGCTGGGAGTTGAAGTCCCTCCGGGGCCTGAAATATGGTACATTTGGGATTGTAATCCTTCCAGCCTCCTAAGAAGGGCCTGCTGGGAGGTGAAGCCCACTCCTCTCATCTCTGTTCTCAGCCAAACCGTAAGGAATTTAACACTTGTTATACTGTCTTGCATTCTTTTTAGCCTTCCTAATGTTCCTGTGTACATGTAATCAATATTCCTAAAAGCATATAACAAGTATTCTTGAGGTATATATAGTTACATTTGAGTTTTATTTGGGGAAAAAAAAAAAATCTTTCTTCTTTTCCCCCACTAGATGGTGACAGCGCAGCACCTGTGTTATGAAATGGACATACAGAAGATCAGACTGCGACACCCTTCTTCATGTTCTGTTCCTGTGTCAGAGAATGGGCAGAACTCAGCATTCGTTCTAATGGTCGCCATGGTCAGGGCTTTTGTGCTTTTGCTTTGTATGGGACTGGAGGTGAACAAGTCCCAAGAGAACTGAACAAAGGTACTTGTGAAGCTGAGGACTCCTAGTGGGGGAGATTTAAGAAAACTGTGCATAGTAACCAATCAGCTTTTCACCCCGTTCCATTAACCTGGAAGTTGACTGGTTTCTATACAGCGCTGAATGTGATTTTTAGCCATGCTGTATTAGTCGCTAGTCCCCCATAGCAAGAAACAAAACTATCTAGTCCTGATTGGTGAGTATGAGAATTCATGTGCTTTCCTCATCATAGGTCCATTTATATTCTCATCTTGATAAGTGATGGGTATGGACAGTGGCAGGGCTGCTGTTAGAAACCACGGGGTCCCATACAGCAAACCTAACAGGATCCCCCTCAAAAAAAAAAAATAATAGTTAACTATGCTTCTGTTGTGAATCACCACAGTGAGTGATCAGCACCAATCACTCATTGTATCTATTCAGGCAAGGAAGGGGCTGGTTACTGTACTATATTTACCCCCACTCTCAATCCTGAAGGATTCTATTGTGTGCGTGCAGCTGCCGGTGGGAAGCAGGCACTCTAGGGTCCCAGGCAGCTGGGTGAATCAAATGTGTACAGGGAAGGTGATCGGCTTGGTGGGTGGGGGGGCGGGGCAATTACCGCAACTGATCCTGTGTATGATTCTCTCTGCAGCAGCTGAAAACCAGCAGGAGGGAGAGGAGAAGAATCCAGCTTTCAGATACTGCAGAGAAAGCCATACAGAACATCAGTTCCAGTAATTGCCCCCCACCCTGCCAATCACACTCCCTGCCCACATCCAATTCACCCTGCTTCCTGGGCCCCATACAAGAGGGCTGGTGGTACCTCCTTATCCACAGCCCTGGATTGGGGAGAAAAAAGGAGACACGATAACCAATACTCATTTTCTTTCCTGACCTATGACCCTTAGGAGCATCTGTGGGTATAGGATTATAACTTTTTTTAATGCTTGAATCAGATGGATTTGGTTTTTTTTTTCAGCCAGACTATCTACATAATACAGGTATGATGTCACGAAGCACCATTTCCTACCCATTGTGTAGAATAAACAGAAATAAAAAGGATTGTGACCTTTATCCTCCACAACGTATTTATTTCTCATTATTCCTTATTAGGAACTTTTCTTTATAGTGCACTGTTTGTTTCTTATTGACCCGAGAATGTATGTGTATGGAGATCAGAACCTCAGTATGAAAGCTCCTAGGGGCAGGGACTAATGTACAATATATAAAGCACTGTCAATTGTTGTACTTGCAGTCATTTAGTGTCCTTGAAGTGAAATTACTTTTTTTTTTAAATTAAAATGTTATACTAATCTTTGTAAAATAGTTTTGCACAGAAAAGCAACGATTCCTCTTCTCAGGTCCTCCGACATGGCTATTAGCTTCTCCCCCATCCAATGCCTACATAGAAAGTCTTCACCATAGGAGCACTTGTGCGGACTTGGACCCAAAGCTCCCTGTCAGCATTTGTTAACAGGCCCCCGCATCCTTGTCACTGAATTTGACAGGCGCTGGAGTAAATGGCTCCCACTGCCACCATTGTGCACAACATGTATCAAAATTGGGATAAGTTAGGTAATTTGGGTGGGGAGACAATCTGAGAGTAGTTTACCTTTATACATGAAAGTAAAAAACCTTGATACTTTAGCACCACTTTTTGTATTTATTACATTTCATATACTTTGTTTCTTCTAATAGGCATATCCTATAGAGATGTTTTTATGGCAGATATTGTGCAGAATCTAGATAATGGAATGGTTGCCAAATATTCATGTAATTTTTTATGGCTGGGGCATAGTAAAGAAGAATGAGCTATGGGGTTAAGGAACTACAACCTAAGTAAGGTATTAAAAGATTACCACACTTCACAGTAATTGGAACAAATGAAGACACAATAGTAGGTGGTGATCTATACTTGACTCAAGTACATTGGTGCTGTTGTCAGAAGTGTAATGGAGGTGTGTGTATATAGGGAGTGGTTGAGAGAAATGCAGCAATTACATATACAGACCAGGATTGTTACAGCTTCTTCAAATTAGAGAATTCCAACTCTGACAGGCTATTTAAAGTGGATATATCATACAACACCCTTGAAGGGAAATGTCATTATACTGGGACAATGCCTGCACCTGCAGGCATCATCATGCCGCTATCAAATTTTTAACCTGACTTCCATCAAACAGAATTTTGTAGAAAGGTGGCACTGTTCCCTGCCCAGAAACCCCCATCCAATTGGAGGTTCCAGGACCCCTGCATCCAGTGGCAATGATTCAACTACAAAGTGCTGATGTAATCAGTTACACTGTAGGCGAAGCCAGCGCTCCAGGGGGTCCAAGACGCCAGAAGCCAGCGCTCCAGGGGGTCCAAGACGCCAGAAGCCAGCGCTCCAGGGGGGTCCAAGACGCCAGAAGCCAGCGCTCCAGGGGGGTCCAAGACGCCAGAAGCCAGCGCTCCAGGGGGTCCAAGACGCCAGAAGCCAGCGCTCCAGGGGGTCCAAGACGCCAGAAGCCAGCGCTCCAGGGGGTCCAAGACGCCAGAAGCCAGCGCTCCAGGGGGTCCAAGACGCCAGAAGCCAGCTCTCCAGGGGGTCCAAGAGCCAGAAGCCTGCTCCAGGGGACCAGACGCCAGGTCTCTCCTTAGAGAAGACCTGTCAAGGACCATGCTTTCAACTCTTGTGTTCTTGTACTTAACTCCTATTCTGGATTCTCTTTGCTGGAGGCAGCCATTTTGCTGTAGACCAGAGGCCCCTGAGCAGCAATAAATTTTTAATCTGACAGCAAAATTGACTGCATTTTCAGCACAATACTAAAACTGAGCATATGCAGAATAGGGCCAGACCACTTATTACTAGATTTTAAATGTATAGCAACTTTTTAATGTTTCACATAGCTATACTTGCAAAAGGGGGGCAGCTTGAAGTCATCTGAGCAGGACTTCATTTTTCTGACTCAAATCCAAAGTGATCGCAGATTGATCTGCACAGTTTGTACTTTTATCCCAGCAAAAACTGTACCATCATAAATACAGGATACGGATACCACAGTTAAAAAAAAGTATACAAAAGATACAAAGTTTATTGAATTCTGTTGGCAGACGATAAATCAGAAGAGCCAGACAGAATGAAGGTAAAAGTTCTCTCCTGGCAGGATTTCAGAGCTACATGCTGCACCTGACACATGAAATCGCTTGCGTGATCCTCGGCCTGAGCAATAAACTTCAACATGGTGCACATGGAGTAAAGACCTCTGGAGCTTTGCACACACGGAGAGTTGTAGACCCCCAAGTCCTGCTGAACGCCCTTCTTGAACCAGACCACCACTACATCCATGGGGAAGAAGTTCTGGAGCATGCAGCTGAGTCTAGTCTCTGCGCCAACCTTGGGGTCTGGAGGGTCAGGTGATATGTATTGGAACTTCTGGAGGTATGCCTGAGGGCAGAAAGTTTTAATTGGTTTATGTCATGTTCGCACATTGGTCATTCGGGTTGCAAAAAATACTAATGCCTTAATATGCGATATATTACAGTATGCCTCCCACCAAGCTAGATCTCACCTCTAAGGTTGATCTCAAATGAAACCTCCTCTGGACTTCCCAAGCTGTTATGACTGATCTGACAGACGAAGATTGCTCCGTCATCTTCCTCGCTCAGTAGAAACTCAATCTGGCTCCAAACACTGTAATAATCATTATCACAAGGAAAGGGGCCATACTGGGTGACATTGGTCAGTCCACTTCTGTTCTTCACCCAGCTCAGCGCTATTGGTTTTGGATAGAACTTTTCCACGATGCAACTCAGAGCCAGCTTCTCTCCTGCCCGTGGGACCAGAGGTGAGCTTGTAACGTACATTTTATTAGGACGGGCTTCAAAACAAAAAAAGATAAAATTAGAGAGGGGGCCCAGGAAAGGAGGGGCCCTGGGCCCAGGAGAGGGGGGCATTAATAACCTGACCATGGGTCACAGTATCCAAAACAATTTCTGAAGTTGGACTATAAAGGCATACCTACTACATTAATGGGTCTCTCCAGTCTTTTGACACCACGGAGGGCTTTGTGCTTCACCTCACACACTATCTTGGCCCCGTGATCCTGGATGGAGGGGGTGTATGAAAGCTCAGATGTCATGTTGAACACGCTATACCGTTTGCTAACAGAATGAGACGCTTGACCTGTGATATCCAGAGCAGACAGCAAGGGCTCCATCCCTGTGGACTCGGATCCAGCTTCCTTCATAGATGTGTCAATATACCAGCGAATGTCAATTGTTCTAGGTCGGAACCCACTTATGTTACACACAGCAACCATCTTTTCTCCAGCAGAGTTCAGCTCTGGGATTATGAGCTGTGACATCAGGGGAGGCACTGGGGGGAGGATGGGAACAGGCATTAGAACAGAAGGGTTTCAAAACAATCCCACAATCCCCTCTTCCACCCAAATCTGCTGCAGTCTGATCTGAAACTAATGAATGATTCAGTCAAGTTCCTCCCCTTCCTCTGTTGTAAGAGGAAGGGGCAGACTCCCAGATGTAAACACTACACTGTTTACATTTGAGATCAATTACAGAGATCACATGGTACAGAGCCGCTAGCAGAGATCAATGCTATTACCCAATTCTGTGTTCCCGCTACAAACTGCCAACAGACACTTCATATACCAAAAGGCCACATGCGGCTCTCGATCAGACTAGAGGTTTGGCACCCCTGCCCTAAGGGCTCATTCACTTGTGATACTCTGAAGAGCAATAGACCCTCAGATCACGGTTCAGAGCACATTTCACAAGCAGTAAGTTGTATCACCTCACTGCCTGCTTTAACCCCCTGACCCCCGCACTAGTGCACTGTAACGGCATGTACTATGAGCAGAGTGGCCTCATTCACTGAAATAGATAACACTCAACAGGCATTAAACAGGGCACAAAATGCCTGCCGCAAACCAGTGCATCCATGACATGTGCATACCCCCGGTTGCTGCCTCTAGCTAAAGAGGGAGCAGCTGGGGCAGTAAAAACATGGCCCAACTGCAGGGCTTTAACGCCATTCAACCACTAGTGTTGACAAGCAAGCAGTATGTGTGGTCCATGATCTTTCTGAAGTTTTATTGAGGTCATACGGTCAGTTCCATTGCAGAGCATGGGAGTCAATATTCTGCAAAGGAACACCAGCAGCATTTTAGGCCCGCTGATTGATTCTCTTAAAATGCATAGGTTTTCCAAACAGATCTGAGCTGTGCGTGTGAATTACTCATCTTACCTTTAGCAAGAAACCTTTGATACAAGATGCCAAATATAAGCACCAACAAGACTGCGCATCCTACAATGGACAGAGTGGCTGTTATACTTCCCTTTGCTTCATCCCGAGCTGCAAAAAGAACCCCCGTAAGACATTGCACATGAACATACAGAACAATCTTGGGGCAAACATTACTATTGCAGAGGACACTGGGCAACATTAAAGTATCTAAACCCACCTTATCCTGACATTTACAGATGGCTGCATTATTTTTTTTCAGGCTCTTTTCACTGTTTGCTCCTGACAGTAACACTGTTTTTTGTATCCATGTCCATTTTATTTATTTTTTTCAATATCATCCATATGTATGCCATGATGCATTTTGGTTACCATGTATTGTTTTTAGAAGCTTGGCATTCAGTATAAATAGGTTAATGAACTCGTTTGACTGGTTCATGTAGGTCATGCAGAAAGCAGACGGGAAGGACTTGAACTCAGCCATGCATTGAAGATGAAGGGTAGTTGGAGAAGCAAGAAGAGAACTATCTCCAAGAAAAATGAAAGTAGGATCACCTGGGGAAGACTAAATCTGCAACCCAAGTAACTTAGTGTATCCCTATGGCACACATTGTCTATGCCCATTTGCTAGAAGGGATAGATGTTGTGTGATACTGTTCGTGTTTGGTTTTCCTAAAATTGTTCAAAGTACAGCATTTTATTAAAGCACATTTTTTGCTTCCTTGCTTTACTGTGAAGTAAACAAATAAAATTGCTAGTAAAGAGCCTGGGGGGTGAAGCTATTATAACCTGTGCTAAGTAACTAGCATGTTCTTATTGTACAGACCATTGTTCATGCTCGATTGCTATAAAATGTAGTGTCTCTGCACGTGTTGTATGTATATCAGGCAGTCTTGTACAATTTCTCTAATTGTAAATATTTTACACGTACAGCATTTTTGTTTAGTAAAGCGCATTTACACACTACAGAGGTTTTTATGCTTCCTTGCTTTTCCTGCAAAAAAACGTACAGCAAAATAGTCCTAGGGGGACAATGCTCTGTGGTGAAGCTGTGTAGTAACCATAGGACACGACTACAATCTTTGATCACATAAATTCCCCTTGTGAGGCCGACAGGCGCACAGAGACAGGCGCACAGAGACAGACGCACAGAGACAGGCGCACAGAGACAGGCGCACAGAGACAGGCGCACAGAGACAGGCGCACAGAGACAGGCGCACAGAGACAGGCGCACAGAGACAGGCGCACAGAGACAGGCGCACAGAGACAGGCGCACAAGCTAGCTTAATCTTGATTTTCTAGTCATCTGTGCACAGCTTCTAATTTGCCCAATGGATAATGTGAATCACAATTGCACTCACCCAAATAAACTGAGCTGTTGCTTCTCAATGGACTTTGTAGAGATTCGTGTCGGGCTTCACAGATCAGAATGACACCAGCATCATCTTCAGAAAATGCAGCAGAGATCTGGCTGCCGACCCGAAAGGTCCCATCGTCCTCCAGAACAGGAAGCCCTGTGCAGATGCTTTCAGACAGACCTAGTTCTCCATCTTTGGTCACCTTAAACCACGCAATTTGCAGATCTTCTGGATAAAAGCTGGACAGGTCACACAGAAATGTTTTCGACTCTCCAAATGTCAGCGATGGATTCATTGGGGAGAGAGACATAATTGGCTGGGCTAGACAGGGGGGAAATATGCAAATTACAAAAAAGGTAACTTTACTTCCTGTCTTTAGACACAACAGGAAGTGAAAGAAACTCTTAACAGAAAACGGTCACTAAAGTCTGGGCATTGGAAGATTTCACCTCTTCTGTTCTGGTACTAACTTTCCTGAGGTGGTAGGGCTGACACTTGTGAACATAATTTAGCAGCCTCATGTCAGGTAGTAAATATGGCAAACATTTGCACATTTCAAACACCCCAATTAACCAGGACTAAAACCTATAGAAAAGGTGATAGTCCAAGTGTAAGGATTCAAGGATATACAGTCAAGACAAATATTGGCACCTCTGCATTTCTATCAGAATGCACCACTTCACTCAGACAATTGTTGCAATTACAAATGTTTAGACATCCTAATGTTGCTTTTGTTTGTATTGGTATGACAAGTGGAGAAAGTCAAATATGACATTCCACGCAACACTCCAAAAACAGACTGGACAAAATTGGTACCTTCTCAAAATTGTAAGAAATAGCATTCCAAGTTTGTGATGATCCTGCAATTTGTAATTAATCTCACCTGTATCAATGACCAGGAGCTGACAAGACAAATCACACCAGCAACCAGTTAAAATTGCGATAATTTGACTCCTTTGTGCCACATGGAGCATGGAAAATAGCAGAAAAAATTGTCTGAGGATTTGAGAAAAAAACTGGAAAAAGCATGGACAATCTCAAGGTTACATGTCCACCTCCAGAGATCATAATGTTCCTGTGTCCACGGTGCACAACATTGTAAAGTTTTCAGCTCATGGCACTGTAGCTAATCCCCCCTGGACGTGGACGAAAGAAATTGAGCAAAGATTGCAACAACGTATTGTTTGAATGGTGAAGAACCTCGATCAACTTCCAAATTCAAGCTGACCTTAAGGCACAGGGTACAACTGTCAGCTCACATTATACATTGTCATCTGAATGAAAAGGGACACTATGATAGGAGATTTAGGAGGACCCCACTGCTAACAGAAAAAAGCCAGATTGGAGTTTACCAAAAAAACTTACCAGAGGAAGCCAAAATCCTGGGAGAATATGCTGGACAGATTTACAGCTTTTTTGTAAAGCCCATCATTGTTTTCAGAAAAAGCATTGAGGCCTTTAAAGAAAAAACAGTCCCTCCAGTCACACATGGAGGGTCACTGATATTTTGGGGTTGCTTTGCTGCTTCAGGCACTGGATGTCTTAAATGTGTTCATGGCATTATGAAATCTGAAGACTACCAAAATTCTGGATTGCAATGTAGGGCCCGGTGTCAAAGTTGGGTCTTAGAGGTCATGGGTCTTCCAGCAGGATAATGACCAAAAGCACATGTCAAAAAGCCCTCAGAAATGGTTTCAGACAAAGCGCTGGAGAGGACTGAACTGGCCAGCAATGAGTCCAGATCTCAATACCATAGAGTTCCTGTGGAGAGATCTCAACAGAAGTTGGGAAAAGGAACCCTTCCAATCTGAAAGACCTGGAGCAGTTGGCAAAAGAAGAACGCTCCAAAATTTCAGTAGAGGTGGATAACTCATTGATTACAGGAAGCCATTGATTTCAGTTTTTTCCAATGGGCGTGCTACCAATTACATTGAGGATGCAAATTTTTGGAGTTTTGGGTGGAATGTTAGATGCTTTTTCTCTCCACTTTTTGCATTGTACCAAAAGCATGAGAAAACCAAAACATTTGTATTTGCAATTTACAGGGTTCAGTGGTGTATTTAACAAATACAGGGGTGCCGATATTTTTGACCATGACTGTAGGTGTATCAGGATGGAGAAGGACTGGATATGACCAAATGATTGAGCATGTTGGTATTAAGGACAATCTCAAAGGAATCATCCCTATAGGAGAAATTAAAGCATTAACCTATGTTAGAATCGAGTAAAGGAGTTTAAAAACTCAGGTTTTTTGCCACATGTCCTATTGGGGAGATTAACCTTTGTTCCTGTCACAGTCAATACCAAGCAAAACCTTTTAAAGGAAAACCATTGAGCAGGGAAGGGAACCCCAGTTGAGGGAGAGAGAAAGTGACCAGAGGCAGGAAGCAAAACCACAAGCGTACCTCGGTTTACAAATTGAATGCATTCTGCGGGACTTTAATGCATAAAATTTATAAACCAAAACAGTTTCCCATAGGAATGCATTGAAAACCAAGGAATCCATTCAAGGTAAAAAAAAAAGTCACGTCTTATCTGTTTAAAACTCTTTATAAAGTGCACTTTAAAGGCACACTTTACAGGGACATGATTAAAAATGTGTAAATGCATTGAAAACCAAATCCATTCCGGAGATGAGAAAAGTAAAAACAAGTCTTCTGTTCAAAGCTCTATAAAATGCACTTTAAAGGCCTAGTACTGTACAAGGACATGATTAAAAAGAAATTCATAAATGCATTGAAAACCAATTAATCCATTCGTATTGTGAAACAAATTTGTAAACCGAGCCATTCTTTTCAATGAATTTTCATTTGTAAACAAAAATTTATGTTAACCGAAGTGTTCGTAAACGGAGGTACGCCTGTAAATATTTCATTTTACTCCCAGAAGAGCAGGAAGGATTGAGCTCAAAGGGAAGTTTAAGAAAACAATGGAATTTGAAGCAAATTAATGGAAAATGGGAAAAACCATTGACACTAAACAAAAGGAGGCATCAGCAGACATGCAAATTTATAGTAGAAGTATAATATAAACTATGGAGACAAGACAATAGGTTCATGATAGGCAAATGATATAAAAAAGGGAAGTTTATGAACAAAGATTTAGTCATTGAAATTTCAATAAACTTGTAATCTTGTAGCCGTGCCTTAAAAATATAAACACTAAACAATCCATAAAAACATTTAAAAAGAATTAATATATGTATAAATAAATGAACAGCTACATGCACGGATGTGTTAGTAACATAGAAATTGGGAGCAGTAATTAAAGGATACCACAAGGTTTGTCCAAAACCATTTTCAATGGCTGGAGAAACCAAATAGCTGAAAAATATTGAAATTGAACAGTGATTAGAAGTGCACTCAATTACTTTTAAATCTAAACTTAATGTTCCAACATTAATCCAAAATGATAGTATATCAAAGGGCTAGAACTAAAAGTAAAAATACCTAAACTGCTGCCTTTGAGGTATTGTGGTGTAAACACTGCTGCAGACAGGTTCATTAACAGGAAAAAGCAGAGAAGTAAACTTAACGTTTTAAGGAGCTTATGCAATATAGAAATAAGTTTAGTTTCAGTTAAGGGAGAAAAAAAATATATATATATATCTAATACAGGTAAACCTAACCAAGAATACTTTACAGGCAATAAAAAAAAACTCTAAGGTGAAGTATAAGATACAACCAAATAAAACAGAAAACCATAAAAAAGAAAAAGACTTGACAAGAGATTACAAGCAAAACCAAACCTATATCAACCTACCAAACACAACCAATACCCTCACCTTACAATATCATGCAGATGTAAAGGAAGCCTGAGATCTACTGAAGGGGTATATATAGGAACCCTGCACCAGAGGCTCCACCCAGGAAAAGGCGGAGAAGGGAAGGAGGAGTTGTGAATTCAAGTGGGGAGTGGCTACAGAAACAGGTGTGGTGCGGTAGTAAGGTAAAAGTGGACTGGACTATAACCATCCAACCATCGCTAATCAACACAATCTGGCCTAAAAGAGAATGTTTTATTCTTGGCTTATATGCCAGTCCTCTTCTTCCATACAACCAGCACTACCCTGATTTTTTCCACGCCTTTTGTGATGTCATAGCCCCTCCCCACCCCTTCCTGGGTGTGCCCTCTGGTCATGGTTCCCTATATATACCTCCTCAGTAGCAGTTGGTCTTTCTTTATGTCTGAAGGCTTTCGTGAGGTGGGTGCTTGTCCGATACTGGTAGATTTTTTTTTTGCACTTATTTTATTGTAACTGTCATTCTGCTGGTTTTCTGGGCTGTCTTTGGGTAATTTTTTAGGTGGTTGTAGGTTTGTGCATTTTTTTATGCATTCACTTACTATATAATGTTCTTCCTAGTGTGGGTTTGGTTTTTTAGTAGTGTTAAAGCTTTTTAATTTTTTTTTTTTACATATCTACTCTTGTTTTTCTCATTGCTATTAACTCACTAAGCTGTAGATTAAATTTTTAACCACATTACCTTTCTTTCCATTCTATCTTAAAATGCTTAAGATACAGAAAATGGTATGGAATGAATTTTCTTTTGGGGTGCTAAAAAGCACAACTGATCATCCTAAAATTGAGTAAAAATGACTAAGGTTTTCTCTTTCGGGCATATAGGCCCTCATTCATGCATGAGTGATTTTGGAAAATACTATTTTCTCTTCACTAGATGGCACTAGTCGGTTACCTACTACAAACTCTAATTGTCATAATGTAGTTTTTAGCTCACTATTGTGTCAATGTAATACATTTGACCTGGAGAGGATGGCTTTGCACACGAGTGTATGCACTTGCACAGGACTGATAGTTTGTTGCATTCTAATATCCCCTACAAGGTGATGAGTGTTCTGTCCAATGGAGGGAGAAAAGGTGTCTAGTAGTAAAGTGTATAGGACTTGAAAATGTCTGTTTCCTGGTCCTTGCCCTACCCATTCCACTGTGGTGGTGAAGATTTAAAAAATAAAAGGGGTATTTATTGTATACTGGAAAGTTTCCTTCCCTTCTACATGTAACAGGTTTGGTTAGTCGAATAAATTCACTATTTGCTCTTTCCAGTAGTGAGGGTTTTTCAGCCTTTAATGCCCATGATTGTCAGTACTTTTGATTTATTACATTGCTTTTATCTAAATGTATTAACTAAACTTTCCTGTCTCTTTACTTCCCTTCCACACTTTGTGGGTGTTCCTCTTGTGGCTTGGTGTCAGTCGGACTTTGTCTGCATATTAAATTTTTTTTTAAGTATTGCCTTAAATGTTATAATGGTAGATTTAATTTACTGAATGGTGTATGGGAATTCAATTAACCCCTGTTTTGTGCTAGGTCTGCGGCTGCTCTTTGGCCCCTTTCCTGTCCTATCTCCGCTAGGCCTGCGGCTGCTCTTTGGGCCCCTTTCCTGTCGTGCCCCCGCTAGGCCTGTGGCTGCTCTTTGGGCCCCCTTGTCCCCCCGCTAGGCCTGTGGCTGCTCTTTGGGCCCCCTTGTCCCCGCTAGGCCTGTGGCTGCTCTTTGGGCCCCCTTGTCCCCCCGCTAGGCCTGTGGCTGCTCTTTGGGCCCCCTTCCCCCCGCTAGGCCTGTGGCTGCTCTTTGGGCCCCCTTGTCCCCCCGCTAGGCCTGTGGCTGCTCTTTGGGCCCCCTTGTCCCCCCGCTAGGCCTGTGGCTGCTCTTTGGGCCCCCTTGTCCCCCCGCTAGGCCTGTGGCTGCTCTTTGGGCCCCCGTGTCCCCCCGCTAGGCCTGTGGCTGCTCTTTGGGCCCCCTTGTCCCCCCGCTAGGCCTGTGGCTGCTCTTTGGGCCCCCGTGTCCCCCCCCGCTAGGCCTGTGGCTGCTCTTTGGGCCCCCGTGTCCCCCCGCTAGGCCTGTGGCTGCTCTTTGGGCCCCCGTGTCCCCCCGCTAGGCCTGTGGCTGCTCTTTGGGCCCCCGTGTCCCCCGCTAGGCCTGTGGCTGCTCTTTGGGCCCCCGTGTCCCCCCGCTAGGCCTGTGGCTGCTCTTTGGGCCCCCGTGTCCCCCCGCTAGGCCTGTGGCTGCTCTTTGGGCCCCCGTGTCCCCCCGCTAGGCCTGTGGCTGCTCTTTGGGCCCCCGTGTCCCCCCGCTAGGCCTGTGGCTGCTCTTTGGGCCCCCGTGTCCCCCCCGCTAGGCCTGTGGCTGCTCTTTGGGCCCCCGTGTCCCCCCGCTAGGCCTGTGGCTGCTCTTTGGGCCCCCGTGTCCCCCCGCTAGGCCTGTGGCTGCTCTTTGGGCCCCCGTGTCCCCCCGCTAGGCCTGTGGCTGCTCTTTGGGCCCCCGTGTCCCCCCGCTAGGCCTGTGGCTGCTCTTTGGGCCCCCGTGTCCCCCCTCTAGGCCTGTGGCTGCTCTTTGGGCCCCCGTGTCCCCCCTCTAGGCCTGTGGCTGCTCTTTGGGCCCCCGTGTCCCCCCGCTAGGCCTGTGGCTGCTCTTTGGGCCCCCGTGTCCCCCCTCTAGGCCTGTGGCTGCTCTTTGGGCCCCCGTGTCCCCCCTCTAGGCCTGTGGCTGCTCTTTGGGCCCCCGTGTCCCCCCTCTAGGCCTGTGGCTGCTCTTTGGGCCCCCGTGTCCCCCCTCTAGGCCTGTGGCTGCTCTTTGGGCCCCCGTCGTGTCCCCCCTCTAGGCCTGTGGCTGCTCTTTGGGCCCCCGTGTCCCCCCTCTCTTTGGGGGTCCCCCCTCTAGGCCTGTGGCTGCTCTTTGGGCCCCCGTCGTGTCCCCCCCTCTAGGCCTGTGGCTGCTCTTTGGGCCCCCGTCGTGTCCCCCCTCTAGGCCTGTGGCTGCTCTTTGGGCCCCCGTCGTGTCCCCCCCTCTAGGCCTGTGGCTGCTCTTTGGGCCCCCGTCGTGTCCCCCCTCTAGGCCTGTGGCTGCTCTTTGGGCCCCCGTCGTGTCCCCCCTCTAGGCCTGTGGCTGCTCTTTGGGCCCCCGTCGTGTCCCCCCTCTAGGCCTGTGGCTGCTCTTTGGGCCCCCCGTCGTGTCCCCCCTCTAGGCCTGTGGCTGCTCTTTGGGCCCCCGTCGTGTCCCCCCTCTAGGCCTGTGGCTGCTCTTTGGGCCCCCGTCGTGTCCCCCCTCTAGGCCTGTGGCTGCTCTTTGGGCCCCCGTCGTGTCCCCCCTCTAGGCCTGTGGCTGCTCTTTGGGCCCCCGTCGTGTCCCCCCTCTAGGCCTGTGGCTGCTCTTTGGGCCCCCGTCGTGTCCCCCCTCTAGGCCTGTGGCTGCTCTTTGGGCCCCCGTCGTGTCCCCCCTCTAGGCCTGTGGCTGCTCTTTGGGCCCCCGTCGTGTCCCCCCTCTAGGCCTGTGGCTGCTCTTTGGGCCCCCGTCGTGTCCCCCCCTCTAGGCCTGTGGCTGCTCTTTGGGCCCCCGTCGTGTCCCCCCTCTAGGCCTGTGGCTGCTCTTTGGGCCCCCGTCGTGTCCCCCCTCTAGGCCTGTGGCTGCTCTTTGGGCCCCCGTCGTGTCCCCCCTCTAGGCCTGTGGCTGCTCTTTGGGCCCCCGTCGTGTCCCCCCCTCTAGGCCTGTGGCTGCTCTTTGGGCCCCCGTCGTGTCCCCCCTCTAGGCCTGTGGCTGCTCTTTGGGCCCCCGTCGTGTCCCCCCTCTAGGCCTGTGGCTGCTCTTTGGGCCCCCGTCGTGTCCCCCCTCTAGGCCTGTGGCTGCTCTTTGGGCCCCCGTCGTGTGTCCCCCCCCCTCTAGGCCTGTGGCTGCTCTTTGGGCCCCCGTCGTGTCCCCCCTCTAGGCCTGTGGCTGCTCTTTGGGCCCCCGTCGTGTCCCCCCTCTAGGCCTGTGGCTGCTCTTTGGGCCCCCGTCGTGTCCCCCCTCTAGGCCTGTGGCTGCTCTTTGGGCCCCCCCGTCGTGTCCCCCCTCTAGGCCTGTGGCTGCTCTTTGGGCCCCCGTCGTGTCCCCCCTCTAGGCCTGTGGCTGCTCTTTGGGCCCCCGTCGTGTCCCCCCTCTAGGCCTGTGGCTGCTCTTTGGGCCCCCGTCGTGTCCCCCCTCTAGGCCTGTGGCCCCTGCTCTTTGGGGCCCCCGTCGTGTCCCCCCTCTAGGCCTGTGGCTGCTCTTTGGGCCCCCGTCGTGTCCCCCCCTCTAGGCCTGTGGCTGCTCTTTGGGCCCCCGTCGTGTCCCCCCTCTAGGCCTGTGGCTGCTCTTTGGGCCCCCGTCGTGTCCCCCCTCTAGGCCTGTGGCTGCTCTTTGGGCCCCCGTCGTGTCCCCCCTCTAGGCCTGTGGCTGCTCTTTGGGCCCCCGTCGTGTCCCCCCTCTAGGCCTGTGGCTGCTCTTTGGGCCCCCGTCGTGTCCCCCCTCTAGGCCTGTGGGCTGCTCTTTGGGCCCCCGTCCGTGTCCCCCCTCTAGGCCTGTGGCTGCTCTTTGGGGCCCCCTAGGCCCGTCGTGTCCCCCCTCTAGGCCTGTGGCTGCTCTTTGGGCCCCCCGTCGTGTCTTTGGGCCCCCCCCCCTCTAGGCCTGTGGCTGCTCTTTGGGCCCCCGTCGTGTCCCCCCTCTAGGCCTGTGGCTGCTCTTTGGGCCCCCCGTCGTGTCCCCCCTCTAGGCCTGTGGCTGCTCTTTGGGCCCCCGTCGTGTCCCCCCTCTAGGCCTGTGGCTGCTCTTTGGGCCCCCGTCGTGTCCCCCCTCTAGGCCTGTGGCTGCTCTTTGGGCCCCCGTCGTGTCCCCCCTCTAGGCCTGTGGCTGCTCTTTGGGCCCCCGTCGTGTCCCCCCTCTAGGCCTGTGGCTGCTCTTTGGGCCCCCGTCGTCGTGTCCCCCCTCTAGGCCTGTGGCTGCTCTTTGGGCCCCCGTCGTGTCCCCCCTCTAGGCCTGTGGCTGCTCTTTGGGCCCCCGTCGTGTCCCCCCTCTAGGCCTGTGGCTGCTCTTTGGGCCCCCGTCGTGTCCCCCCCTCTAGGCCTGTGGCTGCTCTTTGGGCCCCCGTCGTGTCCCCCCCTCTAGGCCTGTGGCTGCTCTTTGGGCCCCCGTCGTGTCCCCCCTCTAGGCCTGTGGCTGCTCTTTGGGCCCCCCGTCGTGTCCCCCCTCTAGGCCTGTGGCTGCTCTTTGGGCCCCCGTCGTGTCCCCCCTCTAGGCCTGTGGCTGCTCTTTGGGCCCCCGTCGTGTCCCCCCTCTAGGCCTGTGGCTGCTCTTTGGGCCCCCGTCGTGTCCCCCCCCTCTAGGCCTGTGGCTGCTCTTTGGGCCCCCGTCGTGTCCCCCTCTAGGGCTTTTTGTGGCTCCCCCCTCTCTTTGGGCTGCCCCCCGTCGTGTCCCCTCTATGGTCTGACACCTCTTTGCCCTCCCCTGCATTCTTCAGAATGCTATTGCCTTACTTTGCCCCCCACTGGCACTGTCATCTTTCCTCCCTATTTGAACTTTCTAGGATTTCCCATTTTCAGGCTATTGCATTAATTTGCTAAACTTGCATAACCTTTATATAATTACCTGTCACTTTCAGAACAAGTGTAGCTTTGCCAGCGAATGTGGAGACAAATACAGTACAGATGTATTCTCCAGCATCCTCCAGGGTCAGGTTGGGAAGGTGCAGAGATGCGTTCCCCATCGGCAGCAAAGTGAAATCTATGGAACTTCCAGGTCTCTCAGTGGTGGCATTATATCCATCGAACTTGTAAACCTGATGTGTTGAACCGCCGCGTTTCACATTCCATATCACTCCAGTATCTCTCAGGGAGGTTGGCTCGGGGTGGGAGAACTCACAGCACAATAATACATCTTGGTGTAGCAGCGATGCAGCTTGCGGTGTGTATGATGTCACTTCCAGGGAATCTGGGGAGCAAGTAACTTAAAGCATTAATGCATTCATACATAGCCAATAGAAGAGGCGGCTGTATTGCTACACTGTATATGGTATGGGAAGGTCCCGGGGGGGGTGGTGTATTACGGGAACTATGGCTCATAGGTTTACTGTGCATGTGCTTAAAGGTATCTCAGTCCCCCCTCTGCTCTTGTGTCCCCTGAAGAATTGAGGACCAGTACAGGAGGGCCCTTCTACCCCCTATTGGCAGTACTATGAACATATCTCCCCTCTCAATAGCCAGGTGGAAAAGTTCCGTGGTCCAGCAGGGGGTGCTGCTCAGGGCTTGACAACACTGCTTGGCATTTCA